>CANUEX010038774.1:0-19738 GCA_948099535.1 Jatropha multifida
ACATCTTTGTTTTGTGATAGTAAAGCAGCCATCAATATAGTGAATAATCCTATCCAGCATGATCGAACTAAGCACATAGAGATTGATCATCATTTTATAAAGGAAAAGATAGTTGAAGGTTCCATTAAAGTTTTCTATGTGGCTTCAAAAGAACAACTAGTTGATGTTTTCATGAAGGGCTTGGGTAGCAAGTTGTTTCATCCTTTGGTTTGCAAGTTAGGCATGTGTAATATATTTGCACCAACTTGAGGGGGAGTGTAGAGATTTGTAGAATATTATCTTTCCTAGTTTAGGTTTGTTTCCTATTTAGATTATTACCATGTTAGAATCATTCTTTGTGTATATATAGAATAGAATTGTATAGAGATAGGGTGAATGATAACAATAAACTACTTTCCTTCAAAAATCTTCCGATTTGTACAGAATAGAATGATTAAGGGATGCTATTTATGGTATGGAGAAGAGGGATGTCCACAATAAAGACTAGTATTACCTTGCCTAAAATCCCAAAAATTCAATTTAATGTAAAGAAATTAGTTGAAGGATAAAGAACTCCTCTCAGGAGGTCAAAAGAGAATATCAATCACAGTTTAAGATAATAAAGAAATTTAGAAATAAGATTTTTACACATCAAACAATCAAAATTTCCATGGGATAAATAATAAAATTTATTAAAAATTTAAGAGCAATTGCTAAAAGAAATACCTAAATCAAGTTTTAGAATATGGCAAAAATGCTAAAAAATTCAGTGCCTTAAAAGATATTATCTAGAAATTAAACAAACCAAGAACTTCCAAAATCAGATTTCTTGATTCCTCCCCCACACTTACTCCACACATTGTCCTCAATGTGGAATCATCAATCAAACACAATGATTTCTCCACAACTAAATAAATGATAGAAAAATTAAAGAGAAGGGATGAGGAACGTCCCTGTGGAGGAGGTTGGGCTTGTTTGCTTTGTGTAGGAGCAACATCTATGAAAGCACTATCTCCCTGGGATTGGGAACAAGTTTGTCTTTGGGAAGAAGGAAGAAGGAGGTGGAGCCATCATGGGTTGCTACTATTGAGGTTCGACAATAGTGGCGACAGTAGAAGTGGCATCAGAACGAGAAGGGGCGACAACAGGTGCTGTTGGGGAAGCGCAGTGCATCTCATCCTCATCGCCGAAGCTGTTGTGCGACTCCGATGGTGATGGCAAGGAAGAATGCTGTGGTGGTGGTACGAAGAAGGAGCCTGGCGGCTTGCTACTTCGTTCGCAGTATTTGGGGTTCGACGAAGGGGGCAGTGCTGCTATGCTCTTTAGAGGGTGGCTGCTGCAATTCAAACAAGATAGAAAGTAAAAGTTACCTAGGTCAAATTGGAAGTAAATAGGGAAAAGGAATGGTAAGGAATAAGTAAAAGTAAAAAGAAATAAAAACTAAAATAAAGAAGGAAAAGAAGAATAAAAATAAGTAAAAAAAACTAGAAATATAAAAGTACCACTAATATTACTAAGAGGTAAAAAGAACACAAAGGGAAATAACAGTTTTCATTAAAATCATTTTAACCATGAGCCAATATCTCTGATTTTCATTGCCTAGCCGAAAAAGCAAATACACCACTACAGTGAAGGGAAGAAGATGACTCAAAAATAATAAAATAATAAAATAAAATAAAATAAAAAATTGAAAAGAAAAGAGAAAGCTATTAGGCTTAGGTAAGCCTAGAATTAGGTTGCCTCCCAATAAGCACCCTCGTTTAACGTCTTAGGCTAGACATTCTCAGACTTCAATCAATCCCTTCTAGGTCTTACAAAGCAATTTCCTTTACCTCAGGAGCTAAAAGATTAATTACATCAACAGCACAAACACTAAGCACATCACGTGGATCATCATACACATTAAACTTAATTATTTCTTCATCAAACTCCATGGTAAGTGTGCCATCATGAGCATCTATTTTTCTCTAATTGTCAAACAAAAATTGAATAAATAAATAACATCAATAAATAAATAGCGGATTTCATCATTTCTATGGTTACTTATTAAATGGTGAGGTCTTTATGCATTTTGGGAACAAAGCATGCAAAATCGAGCAATGGATCTTAGAAAAATTCTGCTTTGAATGGCACGAATCTTTCTATTTTTTTGCTGGCATTTTAGTGCTAAGAAATGGTCTCTTGAGAAAAATCTCAGATGAAGTGGGGGATTTATCATCCTCCATATCCAGTACATAAAAATTGATAAGAAATATCAGTTCATTAACCTACACTAGAACATCCTCTGACACCCCTTCGGGGTATACTATGGACCTGTCGGCCAATTGAATCACAACAGAGGTGTTTTTTAATGGACCAGCCTTTAAACAAGAATAAATGGACATTGGCATGACATTTATCAAAGAACCCAAATCACACATAGCTTTCTTAATCTCAATATTGCCAATTTTACAAGAAATAACAAACATACCTTAATCCTTGCACTTGGGGGATAATTTTCTCTACAACATGGTAGAAACATTCTCCCCCACACTTACCCTTTTCACACCAAACAACTTCTTTTTATTTGTGCAAAGCTCCTTCAAAAATTTTGCATAGCGAGGAATCTGTTTAATTACATCTAATAATGGTATATTTACATCTGCTTTGCGAAAAGTCTCAAGGATCTCTTTTGCTTCTTTGTCCTTCTTCGATTTAGCTAACCTTTTAGGAAAAGGGGGATGTGTCACTAGTAGGGGAGGCTTAGGAAAGCTTAATTATGAGTTCTCAGTCTGTGATATCTTTATCTCTTCTTCAGCATCTTTCTTCAGACCACTATGTCCCTTCTTCAGGTTTGGGGTTGCAAGCTCCTTCCCACTTCTTAAAGTGATTGCACTTACATTTTGCTTGGGATTGACGATAATATGAGAAGGTAGCTTCCCTTGCGACTCTAGTTTTCTTAGAGAAGTGGCTAATTGACTCACTTGATTTTCTAAGTTCTGGATGCTGGTTCTATTCTCTTGCTGAAACTGTTGAGTGTTAATAGCAATTGACTTAACTATACCTTCAAGAGACATACTTGGGTTTGAGCTTGCTTGAGGGTGTTGCTGTGATGGTGCATACTGATATTGATGTGTGTTTTGTGGCCTTCCTCTATAGCTGACGTTCGGATGATCCCTCCATCCTGGGTTGTTTGTGTTTAAGTATGGATCATATTTTTGTTGAGGCTGGCCAGGAAATCTGCCTACAGCATTCACCTATTCTTGATCGCCTTCTTGCAATGTGGGACACATATCAGTTGCGTGTCCATGATAAGCATAGATTCCACATACTTTAGCTTGAGGATATATACCTGTAACAATACTTTGAACTAAACTTGTTAATTCATTAAGTTTATTTTCACTGTTAGAGTCACTTACCTAATTGACCCTCCTTGGCACGTCTTGACGTCTCCCAAACTATTGTGTATTACCGGCCATGGTAGATATGATTTCTTGGGCTTGTCAAGGAATCTTGTTAACAAGAGCCCCTCCACTTGCATCATCAACCATCCTTCTTTCCAAATCCAGCGTTCCTTCATAAAAATACTGAATTAAAGATTGTTAGTAATTCCATGTTGCGAGCAGCTTGCACAAAGTCTTTTGAACCTTTCCCGTAGTCATGGAGAGTTTTTGCATCCTTTTGCTTTATGCCACTTATTTCCCTTCGAATCAAAGCAGCTCTTGAGGCTGGAAAATACTTTTCTAAGAAAAGTCAGACCATATCATCCCATGATCTGATTGATCCTGAGGGCAAATAGAACAACCACTCCTTGGAGGCATCCTGCAAAGAAAACGGAAACGTCCTCAACTTAATTTGTTCTTCCATTACTCCTTACAGTCCCATGCTTGAGCAAAGTACATGAAACTCCTTCAAGTGTTTGTTGGGATCTCATTCTCCAATCCGTGAAAGATAGGAAGTAGGTGAATCAATCCTAACTTTAGCTCAAATGCCACCTCCAGAGTTGGATAAGTGATGCAAAGAGGTTGTTGCTCTACTGGAGGTGTGTGTAGCTGTCTCACCATCTGTTCATCAGCCATGGTGTCCTCTTCTTCAGATTTAGTCTCTTCTCCTTCAGATTCAGTTGAAAATTCAAGTGCTGGTTCGTCTAAAGGAGGTGTCGATGTCGTTGATAATTGTTTCTTTCACTGTCTTGCTACTCTTCTTAATGCACGAGCTATTTTCTCAATCTCTGGATCAAAGTTTAGTTCAGCCTCTTCAAATATAAGATTTAGATTAGTCCTCAGAAACAACGCAAAAATTTGATGGGTGTTGAGACCATAAAAAATAATTCATGCTCTTCTTATTTTAATAATTTGTAGATAGGGTGAGAAGGGTCGAACCCTAGAGACTAATAAAGACTGATTTTTAAATTGAGACCAGTAGTAAAATTGAAAAGTAAATTAGGTAACTAGAAAGCAATAAAACAAAGAATTAAAATCAAATGGAAAGGGATTTAGCCAAAGGTTATTCATAGTAAGAGATCTTCTTGATTGATCATTGATACAAAGATGATTCAATAATTCGAAAGACTAACAGGTTATAATCTTTGAACAAGTGTTTCCAAAAAATATTTTCGTAATATTAGATTAAACAAACAAGCGCTAGAATAATTCCTAACTAGCAAACAACCCTAAACAAGTGATAGAATTTAATTTACTAGTAGCAATAAAAATTAGAAAGACCCTACCATATTCAACAAACTTACAAGCATAGTTCATTTAAAATAGATTATGGGCTTCTATAATATAATCCAAATGCCTGGTCACAATCAAATTATATTATTTGCTACTAAGTTAATTCAGTTTAGACAATATGAATCTAACTTCATTGATAGCCATATGCTTTCCTATTAGCATGTCAATGAGCCTTTATTGAACAAACAATAAGAAAATAATAGAGATGGAGTTTCTCATTAGATTCACAAAACACACAAAATTCAATCCAAATTAAAGAATAAAATTATTGCATTTAGGTCTCATAATCTTGAAGAATTCCTACTTGAAATCAACCCTTGACTGAAATAATAAGTTTAGCCACTCATGGCTATGGAGAAAACACAGAATAAAAATAAACCCTAAGAGAACTACTGTTGTTCAGAATAAGGAGAGGAGATGGGATCTTTACAAACTTTAAGATCCTATATATAATGGAGGAAAGAAACCCTAAAAGTAAAATATCTTTTAAAAATAATCTAAATATTTAAATTGAGTATCTATCAAAATCCCTTAAATGGTGGGCCAGCTTGCATTTTCAATGATATTTTTATAGCTAGCAAGAATATCCAATTGTTCAGGTCACATTCCCATAATGCTTGCCCAAGCGCTATCTCAAAACTTCCAGAAGACTTTCCTCTTTGTGGATCCGACTCTACAACACTTGCTCAAACGCTATCTCAAAACTTCTAGAGGGATTTCATTTAGCTTCGGACTGATCTCTTCTTATGCTTGCCCAAGCGTAAGCTAAAAACTTCTAGAAGGCTCTCTTAGAATCTAGCTCCAATTTGGTCCACTTCATCAAAATCTAGAGAAATCGATGTCCAATGCTTCATTTTGAACAAATCTAGCATAACCTATGGAAAACATGAAAACCAAATGAAAATCCTCATTTTAACCAAAAATTATCCATAGTCAATAATCAAACAAGTGATTTTTTATGGTAGATTAATGAGTTATCGACGAGATGACCTCCTGACATATCATTTAAGCTGAAACACTGCAGTTTTGATAAGAGCATTGTATCTAGCCTTGTGAGCAGTCTCCTTTAACATTTTCTTATTCAGACTTTAGATGGTGGAGAGCAGCCTGCAAACTCAACTTGTGCAAGTTGTTGAGTGTGATGTGACTAATAAAAACCACCCAAGGATTCTATAAAAAGAGAAAACAAAGGCAAGAAAAGGGTTGGACACTTTGAACACTTTTGTGCACTTATTGCAGTAAGGAAGAAAGAGAGAATTGAGTGGCCAATCATAAAACTCAGCAAATATGAAGAGAGAGAGAGTCAGTAGCTTCGGTATTGTTTTTGCAACGCAAAAGGGAGTCATTAGCCAAGCTTAGGACGTGGAGTTTGGGAGTAGCCAATCAAATGAACTCCTAAGTTTGTTATTTATGTCTTTTACTCCTTTTTTGTATTTTAATTGCATTGATTTATTTATAATAATGCTAGGATAAATATTTGGATCTAGTTATGGGATTTATCTATTAATTTAAAAATGCAAATTTGAATGGTTTGATTTATGTTGGAGGTTTAATTCTTGATTTAACATGTTGAGTTTAATGCCTACGAATATGTAAGGATCTTATATTTGCATGATGTTATATCTGTTTGAACGAAATCGAAAGGGTGACAAACTAAATTGGACGTCACATATTAAACCTAGTGATGGGTGTCGAGGCCACCAAAGATAATTCCTTATTTCCTAATCTAGATAAATTGTAGATAGGGAAAAAAGGGTCGAACCCTAAAGACTAGCAAAACCTGATTTTTAATTTGAAACCAGTTTATAAAGACAAATAAAAAAGGGGGGTTTTGATCAAGTTGCAATTCAAAATAACAACTAAGTAACAGAAAGCTATAAATTAAATAATTAAAAACCAATAGAGGAAATGATTCAGCCAAGGGTGATTCACAGCATGGGATTCTCTTGATCGATCATTAATACAAAGATAATTCTAAAAATTGAAAGACTGACAGGTTATAATCTTTGGACAAGCGCCCCCGAAAAGTCTTTCCATAATATTAGATTAAATAGACAAAGCGCTCGAATAATCCCTAATTAGCGAACAACCCTAAACAAGCGATAGAATTTAATTCACTAACAGTAGTACAAACTAAAAAGACCCTACCCTATTCAACAAAATCACAAGCGCAGTTCGTTTAAAATAGATTATGGGTTTCCATAATCTAGTCCAAAGGCTTGGATGCAATCAAATTATATTATTTGCTATTTATTCAATTCAGTTAGACAATATGAATCTCAACCTTATTAATAGCTATATGCTTTCCTATAGATTGAACAATGGGCCCTTATTGAGCAAACAATAAGAAAACACTAGAGATGGGGTTTCTCATAAACTCAGAAAACACACAAAAGCCAATCAAATTTGAAGAGTATACTTATCGCGTTTAGATCTCACAATTGTGAAGAATCCTTGCTTGAATTCAACCCTTGACTGAAAATATTGAGCTTAGCCGCTCATGGCTGTGAAGAACACGAAGAAATAAAAATAGATCTGTTATTTTATTTTAAGCGGAGAAATGAAAGTCAAGAGGAAGAGGAGCCGATCCCCTTTTACAATCCTTCAAAATATATAAGAGAACAAGAAATCCCTAAAACTAAATAATATCTTTTTAAAATAAATCTAAAATATTTAATTATCTATAAAATCCCTAAAAATTCGAACCAGGTTACACTTAAAAGATTTCTTTGCATCTGGTAAGATTTGTAAAAATCCAGGTTGCTGCTCTTTAGCACTTGCCCAAGCGCTATTGAAAAACATCCAGGAGCTTTTCTCTCCGTTGCAGGTGCAGACTGCATAGTGCTTACCCAAGCGTGACACAAATACTTCTAGCAGCATTTCTCTCTCTTGTGGGTCTAGCTGCATAGTGCTTGCCCAAGCGCTATTACAATACTTCCAACAGCTCTTCTTTCTCTTGGACTGGTCTCTCCATGTGCTTGCCCAAGTGCTAACTGTAGACTTCTAGAAGCGTTTTTCAGGACTTAGCACCAATTTGATAGCTTCATCAAAACTTCACGAAATTAGCCTTCAAAGCTTCCTTTTCAACAAATGTAGCATTTCTTATGGAAAATATGAAAACCAAGTGAAAAGTCTTCATTTGAGCCAAAAATTACCCATAGACAATAATCAAATATATAACATTTTATGCTAAATTTACAAGCTATCAAATTATCCCACACTTATTCCACGCTTGTCCTCAAGCATGACTAAGGTCTCAATCAAACTCACAAAGAAACACACTTCACCCTACAACAGCACTCTTTTAACAAAAAATTGAAAATTTGGAAAGAAATACAAGCAAGGTAATAATCATCATTGTTTATTCCATCAACACCATACCAATACACAACAACCTTAAGGCATCCCATTAAGTACAAAACATAAAGACTTGAAAATTTACACACACAACTTATTAAGTTCCATCAGAATTTAAGTTGCCACATCCCAAAACATAAGGTTAACATACTAAAGTAAAATACTCTAGGACGTGGTGTCAATTTCTTCAAAAGGAAGGAAGGTGCCTTCTCCACTCATTATTTTTCATTTATTCATTGCAAATTTTTTTCTTTTGCTTTTTCTTCGTTTTCTTTTTCTCTTTGTTGTTTTTTTTGCAACTTTTTAGAGAACTCATGTGCATTACCGCTTTTTTCATTCTCTTTTATTCCTCACCTTTTACATCGCTTTGCGCGATTTGCACCCTCCAACCTTTCAAATCATACATCCAAACATCCAAAAGTAGCACTTCAGACAAGTTAAATAGAGTTTAAAAATGTGCACAACAATGAATTAAGTACAAGCAATATAAAGTTCCATCTATTAATGAAGTCTAAATGATTTGCACAAAAATAGAGTGATTAAGGGATGTTATCTACGGTATGAAGAAGATAGAAGATTACAGTAAAGACTACTATTACTTGCCTAAAATTCCAAAGAGCCAATTTAATGCAAAAGAAACTAGTTAAAGGGCAAAGAATGCTTCCCATGAGCTCAAAAAAGACAATCAATCACACTTTAAGACAAAAAGGAAATTTGCAAAAATTTTGTATATACAAAGCAAACAACACAAATTCTCATGGAATAAGTAGGATAATACTAAGTAATCAATGAATTATTCAAAAATAAACTAGAAAAATAATTAAATCATAAACAAGCACTTCCAAAAGCACATCCTCCCCCACACTTACTCCTCATATTGTCCCAAATGTGGAATTTATTAACAACACAAAGGGAGGTTCAATGTCCAAAAAGAATACAAAAAATGAGAGAAAAAGGAAAGAAATCTTCCTTGTGGAGGAGGCAGATGTGCGGCTAAGTGGAGGGTGAGGAAGAGTGCGCAACCGCCCTTGGTAGCGCTGTACTGGGTCTAGGGGCGGCGGGCGCGACAGGCGTGGTGGGTGGTGGAGAACGCGACTCGCTCCCCTTGTTGAAATCGAAGTGCGATGGTGACGGCGAAGGTGAAGGCGGAAGGAGCAGCAGTGGGCTGGAGATGGTCCTACCTGGAAGCCGTGCGACCTGCCTCTTGGTTTACGGCATGCTGGAGGTCCGACGAGCAGCAGTCGTAGTGTCCCGACGGCTGGAATTGGAAACAAAATGAGAGAGTAAAGGAATAGTGAGTTAGGTTAAAATAAAAGAGGTGAGGATAAAAGGTAATAAAGAGACAAAAGAAATATGGAAAGAAGAATTAATTAAAATAAATAAAATAATAAAATAAAAACAAAGAAAACAAAAGAAATGCCATAAAGTTACCGTGACCACAAAACACAAAGAACAAAAATATTTTTTTTCTCTCTCTTTTGTTTTTGTAAACAACCCTCCTTTATTTTAACCATGATAGGTAAACCCAGCTTCCTAACAGAAACCCAGAAAATGAACTAGAGACCAAAGGAAGAAGATGACCCAGATTAAAATAAAGAAATTAATAAAACTAAAAATAAAGTAAAACAAAAATAAAAACAGATACGAGGCTTGAGCAAGTTGTATATTGGGTTACCTCCCAATAAGCACCCTAGTTTAATGTCTTAGGCCAGACATTCCTGCATCACTCCTCCAAGTTCGGACTGACCAAATGTATCTCCTCCGACTCAGAAACTGTGAATCCTTCATAGAATGGCTTAAGACGATGACCGTTAACTTTGAAAATTTTATCAGTTTCCAAGCTTTGAATTTCCACTTCACCATGAGAAAATACGTTAGTAACCACAAAAGGTCCTATCCATCTAGACTTTAACTTACTAGGAAATAATTTCAGTCATGAATGAAAAAGTACAACTTTTTGCCCAACTTTAAAAGTTTTCCTGGAAATCATTTGATCACGAAAAGTCTTGGCTTTGTCCTTATAGAGTTTAGCACTCTCATAAGCTTCATTTTGAAGTTCCTCCAACTCTTGTAACTGCAACTTCCTTTGCTCACTAGTGTCTTCTAATTGCATGTTGCACTGTTTAATAGCCCAAAATGCACGATGCTCCAACTCCACTGGTAAGTGACACGGCTTACCAAAGACCAAATGGTACAGGGACATACCAATGGGAGTCTTGTACACTGTTCGATAAGCCCAAAGAGCGTCATCTAGCTTAAGGCTCCAGTCCTTCCTAGTAGTATTGATTGTCTTCTCCAAAATGGACTTCACCACCCTATTAGAAACCTCAGCCTGTTCACTCGTTTGAGGATGGTAGGCTGTGGAAACTCGGTGCGTAACTCCATACTTCTTTAGAAGGTTGGCCATGACTTTGTTGCAAAAATGTGTCCCTCGGTCACTGATGATGGTTCTAGAAACTCCAAACCTACAAAAAATGTGACTTTTAACAAAATTTACTGTGGTTTTGGCATCATTAGTCCTTGTAGCCTTGGCTTCCACCCACTTTGACTCATAATCCACAGCAAGCAGAATGTATGAATTCCCAACGGACGTTGGAAATGGTCCTATGGAATTGATGCCCCACACGTCAAAAATCTCACATATCAAGATAGACGTGAGTGGAATTTGACCTCTCTTGCCTAAATTACCAATCAGCTGGCAGCGCTCACAAGCTTTGTAAAATAAGTACGAGTCACAAAACACAACAGGCCAATACAAGCCACAATCCAGCACCTTGCAAGCAGTCCGACTAGGTCCAAAATGTCCACCACACGCATAAGAGTGATAGAACTATAGTACATCTTAAATATCCATATCAGCTATGCATCTATGAATGACCTGATCAGAGCAAAATTTCCAAAGGTAAGGGTCATCCCACACCTAGTACTTAGACTCCCGACGAATTTTGTCCTTCTCATTCTTGGATAATTCTCCTAGAAGTGAACCTGTGACAAGATAATTGACAATGTCAGCAAACCATGGAACAAATTTATCATGCAAACTATAAAGATATTCATCTGGAAAGTCATCCTTTAAAGGAGATGGCTTTTCATTGAATGTTAACCAGTTGAGATGATCAGCAACTAAGTTTTCTGAGCCCTTCTTGTCTTTTATCTCTATATCAAATTCTTGAAGAAGAAGTTTCCAACAAATCAAGTGAGGCTTTGACTCCTTCTTAGTGAGTAGGTACTTAAGGGCTGCATGATCAGAATACACAATAACCTTAGTCCCTAACAAGTAGGACCGAAACTTCTCCAATGCAAATACAATCGCTAAAAGCTCTTTCTCTGTGGTAGAGTAATTGCACTGTGCATTATCCTGCGTTCTTGACACGTAATAGATCACATGCAAATTCTTCCCAATTCGTTGTCCAAGAACATCTCCTACGGCGTGGTTGCTCGCGTCACACATGATCTCAAAAGGATGGTCCTAATTTGAAGGTTGGATAATAGGTGCAGAAATCAACTCCTCTTTTAACTTGTTAAAAGCCTTTATGAATGCCTCATTGAACTCAAATGGTGCATCCTTTTGAAGTAGCTAGCATAAAGGTTGTTCTATCTTTGAAAAGTCCTTGATGAAGCGCCTGTAATATCCTGCATTGCCAAGAAAAGAACGAACTTCCTGTATGCTGTGGGGTAAGGCAAAGATTTAATTACATCTATTTTAGCCTTATCTACCTCTATAACCTTTGAAGACACAATATGGCCTAGAATCAAACCTTGTTCCACCATAAAATGACACTTTTCATAATTTAAAACCAAGTTTGAATCTAGGCATCTTTCCAAAACCTTGGTGAGATTAACTAAGCATGCATCAAAAGAATCACCGTAAATGGTGAAATCATCCATAAAAACTTCTATTATATTTTCTACATAATCTGAAAATATACTCACCATACACCTTTGGAATGTGGGTGGAGCATCGCAAAGTCCAAATGGCATCCACCGATAGGCAGAGGTACCAAAGGGGCAAGTGAACGTCGTCTTGTCTTGGTCCTCGAGTGCAACTGGAATCTAGAAGAAACCTGAATAACCTTCAAGACAACAATAGTGAGAACGTCCAGCTAACCTTTCAAGCATTTGGTCAATAAAAGGAAGTGGAAAATGATCTTTTCTAGTGGACGCATTCAACTCCCTATAATCAATGCAAACTCTCTATCCATTCTGGACTTGAGTGGGCACTAACTCTCCATCATCATTCTCAACTACGGTTATACCCGTTTTCTTGGGCACAACTTGTACTTGACTCACCCAATTGCTATCTGAAATCGGGTAAATCACACCTACATTTAGTAACTTCAAAATCTCTTTTTTCACAACCTCCATCATTGGTGGGTTTAGGCGTCTTTAAGCTTCTCGTCTTGGCTTACTTCCTTCTTCTAATAGAATGCGGTGCATACACGTCGACGGGCTTAGCCCTTTTATGTCAGCTATGGTCCACCCAATAGCCTCTTTATGCTTGCGCAAAACTTGAACCAACTTTTCTTCCTCCACCTTGCTGAGTTTGTTAGAAATGATTACTGAAAGAATTTCTCCCTCACCCAAGTAGGCATACTTCAAGTGGTCAGGCAAAGGCTTTAACTCTAACTTGGGTGGCTGCAAAACAGAAGGCAAAAGCTTGGTGTGAAAAGAAGGTAACTCCAAATTACAAATGTTACCTTTTAAAGGCCTAGTCGCCTCCATTTCATGCACAACTTCCTGTAGTGTTTCATCAAATGAAAATCTGTCTTCAAGCTTACCTAGGCTGTTGATGTCAATATACATTGAGTGCAGCATTAACATTATTAACATCATGCTAAAAAAGATCTTGAGTCAAAGGATCAACAATATCAACACTACAAACATGGGACACATCACATGGATATTTCATGGTATCATACACATTAAACGTGATTACATCACCATCAAATTCCATGGTAAGAGCACCATCATGAGCATCAATTTTCGGTCTAGCTGTGCTAAGAAATGGTCTCCCTAGTAAAATTTTAGAAGCTCCATATCTAACATATACAAATTAGCAGGGAATATCAATCCATTAACCTGCACTAACACATCCTCTAACACCCCTTCGGGGTACACTACAGACCTATCAGTCAGTTGAATGACAACAGAGGTATTTTTCAATGGTCTAGAACACAAACTAGAATAAATTGACAATGGCATAACATTTATGGATGAACCTAAGTAACACATAGCCTTTTTAATACCAATATTGCCAATTTTACAAGAGTTAGCAAACATACCTCGATCCTTGCACTTGGGAGGTAATTTTTTCTGCAACATAGCAGAAACATTCTTCCCCACACTCACCCTTTCATAACTAACTAGCTTCCTTTTCTTAGTGCAAAGTTCCTTCAAAAATTTTACTTAATGAGGAATTTGTTTAATTGCATCTAATAATGGAATATTTACCTCTACTTTACGAAAGGTCTCAACGATTTTCTTTGCTTCTTTGTCCTTCTTTGACTTAGCTAGCCTTTCGGGAAAAGGAGGCTGTGTCATCAACAGCGGAGGCTTGGGTAAGTGTGATTTTGAGTTCTCGTTCTGCTGTATTTCTATCTCCTCTTCAGCTTTTTTCTTTGAATCGCTACGTTCCTTCTTCGAATTTGGGGTCACCAACTCCTTCTCGCTTCTCAAGGTGATTGTGCTCACATTTTGCTTGGGGTTGATAATGGTTTGAGAAGGTAGCTTTCCTTGTGACTCCAATTTGCTTAGAGAAGTAGCTAACTGACTCACTTGGTTCTTTAAGTTTTGAATGCTGGTTCTAGTCTCCTGTTGAAATTGTTGAGTGTTAGTAGCAAGCGACTTAACTATATCTTTGAGAGACATACCTGATTTAGAGCTTGCTTGAGGGTGCTGCTGTTGTGGCACATAATGGAATTGCTGCGCATTTTGTGACCTCCCTCCATAGCTGAAGTTCGAGTGATCTCTCCATCCTAGGTTGTACGTGTTCGAATATGGATCATACTTTCATTGAGGCAAGCCAAGAAACCCGCCTATAGCATTTACTTGTTCTTGATCGCCTTCTTGCAATGTCAGGCACATGTCAATCGTGTGTCCTTGGTAAGCTCAAATTCCACATACTTTGGCCTAAGGGAACATACCTATAGTAATTCTTTGAACCATACTAGTTAGCTCATTAAGTTTTTGCTTAATGTTAGAATCGCTTACCTGGTTGACTCTCCTTGGCACGTCTTGACATCTACCAAATTGTTGGGTGTTGCAGTCATGGTAGATATAATTTCTCAAGCTTGTTGAGGAGTTTTGTTGACAAGGGCTCCTCCACTTACTGCATCAGTCATTCTTCTCTCCAAATCCAGGATTCCTTCATAGAAATACTAAATAAGTGATTGTTCAGTAATTCCATGCTGTGGGCAGCTGGCACATAGTCGCTTGAAATCTCTCCCAATAATCATAGAGAGTTTCTGCATCTTTTTTCTTGATGCCACTTATCTCCCTTTGAATCAAGGCTGCTCTTGAAGTTGGAAAATACTTCTCTAGGAAAAATCGAACCATGTCCTCGCACGTTCTGATGGATCCCGAAGGCAAATAGAACAACCACTCCCTGGCGACTTCTTGCAAAGAAAATGAAAATGCCCTCAACTTGATCTATTCCTCGATCACTCCTTATGGTTTCATGCTTGAGCACACTACGTGAAACTCCTTCAGGTGCTTGTTAGGGTCTTCATTCTCCAACCCATGAAAGATGGGAAGTAAATGTATTAAGCTTGACTTCAGCTCAAACGCCACTTCTAGAGCTGGATAATTAATGCATAGGGGTTGTTGCTCTATCGGAGGTGCGTGTAGCTGTCTTATTGTCTGTTCTTCAGCCATGACTTCTTCTTCTTCAGACTTGATTTTTGCTCCTTCAAATTCTGCTGGAAATTCAGGTGTTGGTTCATCTAAAGAAGTGTGGATGTCATGGCTGCTTGTTGCTCTCACAATCTTGCTGCTTTCCTTAATGCAGGGGCTCGCTTCTCAATTTCTGGATCAAAATCTAAGTTAGCCCATTCAGATATGGTCATCAAAATAAAAGATCAAATTTGTATTATTCCCCGGCAACGGTGCCAAAATTTGATGGGTGTCGAGGCCACCAAAGATAATTCCTGGTTTCCTAATCTAGATAAATTATAGATAAGGAGAGAAGGGTCGAACCCTAGAGACTAACAAAACCTGATTTTTAATTTGAAACCAGTTTATAAGGACAAATAAAAAAGGGGGGTTTTTGATCAAGTTGCAATTGAAAACAATAACTAAATAACAGAAAGCGATAAATTAAATAATTAAATACCAATAGAGGAAACAATTCAGACAAGGGTGATTCACATCATGAGATTCTCTTGATCGATCATTGATACAAAGATAATTCTAAAAATTAAAAGACTGACAGGTTGTAATCTTTGGACAAACACCTCCGAAAAGTCTTTCCATAATATTAGTTTAAATAGACAAAGCACTCAAATAATCCCTAATCAGTGAATAACCCTAAACAAGCGATAGAATTTAATTCAATACCAGCAGCACAAACTAGAAAGACCCTGCCCTATTCAACAAACTCACAAGCACAGTTCATTTAAAATAGATTATGGGTTTCCATAATATAGTCCAAAGGCTTGGACGCAATCAAACTATATTATTTGCTACTTATTAAATTCAGTTAGACAATACGAATCTCAATCTTATTGATAGCTATATGCTTTCCTATAGATTGAACAATGGGCCCTTATTGAGCAAATAATAAGAAAACACTAGAGATGGGGTTTCTCATAAACTCAGAAAATACACAAAAGCCAATCAAATTTGAAGAGTATACTTATCGCGTTTAGATCTCACGATTGCGAAGAATCCCTGCTTGAATTTAACCCTTGACTGAAAATATTGAGCTTAGCTGCTCATGGCTGTGAAGAACACGAAGAAATAAAAATAGATCTGTTATTTTATTTTAAGCGTAGAAATGAAAGTCAAGAGGAAGAGGAGTCGATCCCCTTTTACAATGCTTCAAAATATATAAGAGAATAAGAAATCCCTAAAACTAAATAATATCTTTTTAAAATAAATCTAAAATATTTAATTATCTGTAAAATCCCTAAAAATTCAGTGTAGCTTGCACTTAAAAGATTTCTTCGAGTCTGGTAAGATTTGTAAAAATCCAGTTCGCAACTCTTTAGCGCTTACCCAAGCGCTATTGTAAAACATCCAGGAGCTTTTCTCTCAACTGCAGGTGCAGACTGCATAGCGTTTTCCCAAGCGCGATGCAAATACTTCCAGGAGCATTTCTCTCTCTTGCGGGTCTGGCCATATAGCGCTTGCCTAAGCACTATTACAATACTTCCAGCAGCTATTCTCTCTCCTGGATTGGTCTCTCCTTGTGCTTGCCCAATCACTAACTACAGACTTCCAGAAGCTTTTTAAAGGACTTAGCACCAATTTGATAGCTTCATCAAAGCTTCACGAAATTAGCCTTCAAAGCTTCCTTTTCAACAAATGTAGCATTTTCTATGGAAAATATGAAAACCAAGTGAAAAGTCTTCATTTAAGCCAAAAATCACCCATAGACAATAGTCAAATATATAGCATTTTATGCTAAATTTACAAGTTATCACCTAGAATTTTCTAGACCTAGAAATAGGCTAGGTTCTCTGAGGGTAAAAGAATTAACACCATTTTAATAAATTATAATTTTTTTAGGCTATGAAAGTAGGAATGCATAATTTTAATAGTCCATTTAAACTCGAAAGAGGAATCTGGATATTTTAGGTTAGCTCTCCTTCAGGAATTGGCATAAGATTTTAACCATGTTAGGCTACAAAAGTGAATGTCATATGGTTGTAGCAGTCCATTTAAACTCGAAAGAGGAATTTGGACACCATAAATCAATTATTCAGAGTTTGCACCTAAGAATTAATAGAGACCCCATAATTAGACTGTCTCAATAACTATTTGTTGAATTTATTTTTTATTATCTCCACTTGCTTATTTTAATTTGAATTTATTTAATTTAATTGCAACTTAGTTTAATTCAAACTCCATTTAATTTTGATCTTCCAAATAATTGCTGAATATAACAAATTAATAGCCTATTCCCCAATCTTTGTGGGACGATAATCTTTTTACTACTTGTATAATCCGTATACTTGCAGAGCACGAATGCAATGATTGAGTATATCAAACACTGCTCTAGCTAAGTGACTTTAGCACAGTACCACAACATAATTGGAGCGCAACAATGTT
Source organism: Jatropha multifida (assembly GCA_948099535.1). NCBI lineage: Eukaryota > Viridiplantae > Streptophyta > Magnoliopsida > Malpighiales > Euphorbiaceae > Jatropha > Jatropha multifida. Next base: position 17,322 of record CANUEX010038774.1, read on the forward strand.
TTCTTACTTGTATCATGATATGGATCTCTTCGTACAAGGCAACCATTTGAAGATAGGCTACTGAAGCATTATCGAGGTAAGAAACTCAGACTTTTGCCTTTTTTTTCCTATTTTGGATTCTACTTCTTATGCATTTATTGTGTCTTTGACATTTATTGTAACACCCGCCACCCAATCTCGGAGAACCAGATGGCGAATGCTACATTCGGTGCCGGAGCACTGTCTTATATCATTTAATAACTCTAGATCACATATTAGAAGTGGATAGATTTTCATAAGGAGACATGTAATTAAAAATTTAAAAAGTAATATTTAAGGAAATTCCTATGAAAATTTCGCAAGATTTTCCCCTAAAAATAAATTTGCCACACAAAGAAAATATACACACTTCCAATATAATTTCTGCAAACTCCAAAACTCCAATTGAACACAACATGTCACAAGCACTTCTCATAGGTTGCATTAATTTACTTAAGTCCTATCATGCTAATACACCATTCATTCTGAGAAATTTATATATCCATTCATACACCATGAATATAATCAAATAATAATACTTATATAACCATCAACCTCGATAATTACATTTTCAATATTTACAACTTCAAAACTTTTTACAACATTTTTCTATACATGCTAAAATTATATTTTATTATATATCCTACTCAAAATGTTAATTCTACTCTGATGCTACCTCTTCGGTCTTCACATAGCACCCATAGCTCACAACCTGTGCGTGATAAAAATCAACGCACTGAGTGGAAGACTCAGTGGTGCTAAATAATTATCAATTAAAATAGCAAGAAAAGCCAAGATAACAAATCTCAAATATGTTTCAAAACACTCAAGTCAAAATATATGATAAACACTGAAAAAGTGCTAATTAAATCAAATATTTCGAAAACCATAAGAAATTCACTTTTAAAGAACATTTTATAATCCACTAAAAATAAGATAAATATCATAAGTGCAAATATGTCTCCGATTTCTTTATAACAAAATAAATTTCCATTCTTAATTAAGGGCTTGTACACATACAGAAAAGAAATATAACCAGATACATTTAATCGTGGCCCGTGAAACTGCCACCTCATATCTCATAACCGTGGCCTGTGAAACCGCCACCACATATCACATAACTGTGGCCTGAGCAAACACTACCACAAATAATAAACGCTTCCGCCTATTTATAAGGGCTGATTATCCTAACATATGATCATAGCTTTCATATAACAAAATGGGCTGATAACCCGAGCATGCTCATATATCAATATCAATCTCATTTTACTATATTTCAATCATGTATACTAAAGCCCAAAATCAAATCTTCCATTCACAAATAATCATGTTAATGGTTCACAATTCTTTACGCAAAACACTTTATCACTTAAATACTCATTATTTTAAAATCACTTAACTTACAACTTACAAAACCACCACATTCTCCTTTTTCTCATGCTTAACAAATTCAAGTGAACATATTCAAAACAAATATACTTATTATGATATCAAAATACTTAAATCAAGCTTTAAAAGAAATAAAAACCAAGCCTTACCTACTATAGAGGTTCAGCCTCTTTATGCCAACAAAGGAGGAAAGGCTTCCTCCATCAAAAACCATAATTACTAACTCAAAACCATTAAAATACATCACTTTAAACACTTAACCATAAAACTCATTTGTTAATTTCAAAACCTTCTTTATATCTTGCTAAAACATTAGAATTCAAATTTGAGCTTTAAACCTTCCTCAAATTACTTATTAACAAACTCATTTAAATTAGTGTCAAGCTTAAAAATCAAGAAAACACCAAGGCCCTTCACCTTGCCAAGGTTCGACCTCTTCTTCCAAAAAATTGGGGAAATGATTTCTTTTCAAAATAGCCACACTCATTTAAAGGAAATTCATTTCAAAACTCATTTATAATCAAAGTCCTTTCCCTTAAGGAGGGTTCGACCAAAAGAAGGGGAAAGAGAAGGGGGTGCTCTACTTCTCTTTCAAGCATTCCCTTATGCTTATTAAGCATGAATAATCATATTAAAACATTCACAATGTATTTTCCCCATCTCATTTCACCCAATTTCTAAAAAAAAACCATTCAAAACCTAAATATTACTAACATAAAGAATTTGAAAGAGAAATGAAAGTAATCTCATCTAATGACTCTAAATATTCCTCAAATAATTCTCTTATAAATATTATTTAACTCCACAAATTAATTAAATTAACTCCACAAAAATAATTCCTCAATTATTCCTTAATATACTACACTAGAAAATAATATTTATTAAATGTCTTAATTCACAAAAAATATTCATGAAATATTTTCTACTCTCCTAAATCACGCAGACATGCTCCAAAAATATTACACACACATAGTAATTTTTCTGAACCGAAATAATACCAAGTCTCGGAC
>CANUEX010038775.1:0-20147 GCA_948099535.1 Jatropha multifida
CATAATATGGGCTTACTATTCCGATAGTCAAATGATAATAGGGATGAGTTGTGATAGTTTAGGCTTACTACGGGCCTCGGGTGCCTTAAGCTTACCTAGGTCCTAGTGCCGGTCCGGCCCACGGTTTTGGGTCGTGACAGGTTCGCGGGTCAGAGGGAGGAGCTGCTGGAGCTAGGTCGCGCAATGGAGGAGGAGGAGGAGGTGCTGAGTGTGGAGGAGTGCCATTGTTGCTGCTGGTGACAGTACCAGTAGTGCTGCAAGCGGCTGGCGACGCTGGAGAGGCAGAGAGAGACAGGGAGAGGAGAGAGAAACTGAGAGTGAGGGAGAGAGAAAGAGGGAGCCAGAGCTGGAGGTGTGGTGGCCGATATCGGCTTGAGGCGTGGCTGGTGGCAGAGGCACTGGCAGCGCAATGAGAGGGAGTGGCTGAGAGAGGGTTGTGAGAGTGAGTTGAGAGGGTGTCGTTCGTGAGGGAGGAAGAAGGAGGGGAAAATAAAAAGAAAAGAGAGAAAAGAAAGAAAGAAAAAGGAAAAGAAAAGAAAAAGTAAAATTATTAATAAAAAAAAATCGTTTGTCGATAATTTATCGGGAGAAAAAAATAGTGACGCACAGTATTTTTAAAAATATCTGATTCGGGTCTAATTTTAATTAATTCGATCCAACAAAAAAAATTGATCCGATTTATAATTGATTTAACGGTTACTCAATCGATTTTAGGACGAACCGAAATGATTTTCGGTCTCAATAAATAATATGTGGCGTAATATTATTAGTGAATAATTAACAATTAAATTCAAATAGAAAATATTTTGAAATAAAAATTTCGGGGTATTACAGCTTGTCAAAGAACGAGTTGCTGTAACTAACTGATGAGCTACCTCAATTGCAAAGTGTTTGACAAAATTAAAACGAACATCAATATTAATCTCCTGCAGTAGAGATTTACAAGCATCAATTATAAAAGAAAACGAGGAAAAGCCTGAATAGCTAGGATTGGATAGAGCTTGAATCACTTCTTGAGCAACGGAAAAGTTTAAATTATTTTTTTTATTAATTAACAAATTTTGTTTTATTATTCTTCCGTCGCTAACATTTGACAAGAGGATTACAAATAGGTTAGCAACCGAATTTCTATCCGTACTAAATTTATAATCAAAATTGATAACCTATTTTTCAAATATAAAACTCATTATATATTTACCATGCGCCGCATTCTTTAGTATGTATATTCTTCATTTCCTCTTTTCCTTTTACTTTATATTTTCTTGATAAAAGTTTAAATTTTATTTGGATTAAAAGATTAATATTTCTAATTGTAATATATTTTATTTTTTATTTTCAAATATTTCGATAAAATTATGAAAATTTCAATATTCAAATTATAATATAATAAATCAGCTTAATCATGTCCAAGCCACAAGGACTTAAGTACAGAAGCAGGCAGTAAATACTTTTTATTATGTTTTATATGGATTTAATTCTCATTCTGCGATAATTTAGTATTATTATATTTTAATTGATTTTCCTCCGCTGCCAACGCTAGTTATTTGGGTTTTCGAACATTTACCCTTCTTTCTTTTAAACGAAAGTTATGCATAGATGGTTATTATATATACATCCTGCTACTAGCATAATTATTCTCGTACCAAACCATGGAAAATGCTTTTCAACTTATTTTCCATAATGTATTTTCCTCGAAAAGATAAAAAAGCATTTTCTTATAAATTATTTTTCAAAAACAAATGGAGTTCAAACATGATCATTTCAAATTTTTTGCTGCTAATACGATAAAAATAACCTTAATTATAAAAATATTTTAGACTTCAGAGCATGTTTTATGCAGAGAAAATTTTGGGAGGTAAAAATTAGAAATATTGGAGTCTAAAATTTATTAAATAAATTTTTATAATATTTTTTTTTGTTTTTCTCTTTTTTTTTTATTATTCCACATGTCAAAATAAAAGTTCACTTATTTAAAAAAAAAAGAATTTGACGTGTCAGTTCATAATTAGGTCTATTTTTTCCGTCATTGCCATTAAATTTCCATTAGAAAATGCCAACTTTTTACGAAATTAAAGTTGTAAAGCTTAAAAGTTAAAACTGATAAATAAAAATTTAAGGGCACAATTGCAAAAATCATATGAATTGAGGGACTAATTTATGCATTTTTACAAAAGGAAATTTCAGTATTTAATTTTTTTTTTAAACTTCGGAGGGGCACGTTGCCTCCCTCGGCCCACTGTTGCATCCGTCTTTAAGTCTGACTCTTCTTATGACGTATAATAATTCCTGTCATAATTCTATTCAGAGAGAAATAGAGCTATGGCGCCAGTATTGCCGAGTTCACAGCCATGGGTTGAGAAATAGTAATGACCCTTCTTTTTCTCGCTATTTTGTCTTTGACACACATATTATGCATCTTTGTCCAAGTTAAAGTTTGAAACACCGGTTTTGGTTTCGTTTTCAGTCGACCAAAGCAAGTTAAAGATGTGGCTCATCAGGAGGAGGTGGTTCGGGTCCTCACCAACACCATCGAAACCGGTGATGTGAGAGATATTCAGCTCCCAAATCTACAGTTTGTTGTTTTTACTAATTTATATTTATAATTAATTTTGTTTGATTTTCAAACCCTAGGTTCATCACTGTACTGATAGTTAATTTTGTGGTTTCTGTAGTGCCCACACATGCTGTTTTATGGCCCACCTGGTACCGGAAAAACCACCTCCGCTCTGGCCATCGCACGCCAGCTTTTTGGGTACTTCTTAATTTTGTAGCAGTATTATTTCTGGCTGCTTGCATTTGCGTTGTATTGTTAATGTTTTAAGCCAATTAAGAAGAATATTTAAATTTTTTTACTATTTCAATGGTTCGAATTTTTTTTGGTTAATTTGATTTCTTTTATGGTGTAAATTGTTTGAAATAGAGTGGTCAAAGACTGTTAGGGTTGAGAATTTAAGGTTTCTTTTTCCTCAGAAGTTGCGAAAAAATGTGCAATTATTCTTGGCCACTTTAATTAGCTGTGCCGTTCACTATCCATCTCATAGCTTCTTCTCTCTTGTAATTTGGATGTACTTAATTCTTTTCTTGTGCTTTAGTTATAAATTGTTTAAAGTGAACGTGTACATTGTGCTGTATTCGTTAATCTTAAATTAGTAGCAATTTTTTACAGACCTGAACTCTACAAGTCCAGGGTGATGGAGCTAAATGCAAGTGATGATCGTGGAATCAATGTTGTTCGTACTAAGATCAAAGACTTTGCTGCTGTGGCTGTAGGATCTTCTGGTTTGCATGCAGGGTATATATACTTCCGTCATGCAATAACATTTATTTCTAGCTTTGGTTCTATTTTCTCCTTGAATGTGATGATTGCTTTACCTGTCCTCTGACATTTCAGGGGTTACCCTTGTCCACCATATAAAATCATTATCCTAGATGAAGCAGATTCAATGACTGAAGATGCTCAGAATGCCTTGAGACGTACAATGGAAACCTACTCCAAAGTTACAAGATTCTTTTTCTTATGCAACTATATCAGCAGGTGCTCCTTTCTACTTTGCTTTGTTGCTCTGCAACCTGAATTTCTGCAACTTGAATTTGTGTGATCAGCCTTTTTCTTTCTATTTTCCAATATAGTGGCAAGGATATATTTGATTGCTTCTTTTTTCCTCTTTCTTTTTGTTTGTGTTGGGATATTATGCATCTTTTAGGTGCCGTCTAATTAAATAGTTGAATTTATTTGTTAGTATGGTCTAGTGTGGTGTGTCATAACTATATTCAATTATATTTTGAGGCTCTCCTTTATATTATGATTAAACTGCAGTTTTTTGACATGAATGATGTTTAGCACCACACTTATCTAATGTGGTACATTTGGCTGTTCACTACTTAATGTTTTCCTGCTGTGCTGCACATTTTATCAAGTTAAAAGTTGAAAAGTGAATAGGCAGAACAAAGTGCGCTTGATATTCGTGATGGTTCTTGTTCCAGCCTCACCCCCAGTTTAATCAACTTCTCCTGGATGATACTCAACAGTTTTGACCTATGCAGACAATCCTATTGAATATTTTCATCCTTAGTTTTTTCATTCAGCACCTTTTTTTGTTGCTCTTTTGATATTGAATTTAACTTTTGGACAAACAGGAAACTAGATCATTGACTTATTACATAAATTTGGCCCTGAATCTTGACCAATTCTCCTCTTGTGCACCTGAACTTTGCGAGGGTTCAATCATGACCCTGGACTTTCACATTTTAGTAATAATTATACCCGTCGTCAAAATGAAATAACTTTGCTGGAGTTCAATCATGACAATGCACTTTCACATTTCATTTTGGTGATGACATAATTATAATTAAAATGTGAAATTGCAGAGTTATGATGGGTTCTCCGCAAAGTTTAAGGAATCACATGGATAACTACGGAAAATGCATGGTCAAATTTATGCATTGGGCCCTATATAATTTATTTGGTGAAAAACCATACAGTAGCAGCTATTGAATATTCACCCTGGTTGATATATGTAGCAGCTTGTTCATCAGTAGGTTCTGTTCTGTAGTGAATTTCATTGATTTTATTTCCAGGGATATCCACATGCTATAGAATCAATATGTGGAACATAAGTTTATGCTTCATCATATCTAGGAAATGTTTAGAATGTTGAAGGACAGTTCTGCATATCTTATAAATTAGGCAATTGTCATTTTTCATAGGATTATAGAGCCACTTGCTTCAAGATGTGCAAAATTCAGGTTCAAGCCACTTTCAGAAGACATCATGCGCGTTCGTATGTTGTACATTTGTAAGGAAGAAGGCCTTAATATAGATGCAGAGGTATGCACATTCAATGGTTGGGGCTAATCTTATTCACATAACCAATTTTAATGGTGGCTTGATTTCTTTGTGCAAAACTACTCCCCTGTAGGCTCTTTCCACCTTAAGCTCTATATCACAAGGGGATCTTCGTCGGGCCATTACGTATTTGCAAGTAAATGATCATTCAACTTTTCTACACTTAATGGTTCACTTTGCTTATACTTTATCCTGCATTTTTGTGAGATAGTGATGTTGCAATGTCATTTGTGCATGTTAAACGAGCAATTCCCTATGTTCCACTTTCATTTGCACCCAGTACTGACCATGAAGGCATGAAGGAGGTTATCCGTGAATGGCTTGAATGTTTGCTCTGTAATTTAGAGTATTCGAATGAAAATGTTGATGTCTAGTTGCATATTGGACATAACGTGAGATAATAGAGTGAGACTCAATAGCATTATCATAGAGTCAATTCATATTTTTGTGTTTGGTTGGAATTATTTGTTTTTTATTTTGCTTCAAATTGACTGTAAACACTGTTTTTCCGAATTATGCTTGATTCTTGTTATAGTAGATGGCGTTTTTGTATTTACCAATTGATTGACAATGTACCAATAGATTTCAAATTTGTTCCAGTATGGCAGTTTTGATAATTTATTTAAAAATCAGTTTTTAGCCAACATTGATTTCTTCATTTGTTCAATATTTAATGCTCAATGACAAAATCTATGTATAATGATCTGTCCATCCTTCTCTACCTGAATTAAAGTTGTGATCATGTACTGTTTTTTATGCAGGGGGCTGCTCGCTTATTTGGATCAACAATTTCATCAAAGGACCTGATAAGGGTATCTGGGGTAATATCATGAATTCCTTGAGCTCTATTTTCGTTTCCGTTCCTGGAAATTTCTACTCAGTGTCTCATTGTTCATGCGTGATGCATATTCCTTTTTGTGCTTACATGCAGGCATTGTGCATTTGTACATGTTTGATTTGTTCCTTTACATCTAAATTTTTGTGTGTAAGATCCAATTCTCTCATTATGGTCTAGTTTAGGTTGGAATACCATTTACTACTCTGGTCTTGGCAGTAAAATATATTGCATGTCTTGAAGGCCATACTGCCAAAGAAACCTTGGTACTTACCCCTGGTACATAGGAAGCTGAGCAGAACAAGGAAAGGCAGTTTGCTGGATTACAGGATGTTTTAGAATTGAGAATCCTTTATTTTTGGTTTATCAGGTCATTCCAAAGGAGTTTTTAGGTGCATTTTATGCGGCATGCAAAAATGGTGACTTTGATTTGGCAAACAAGGAGGTCAATAATGTAATTGCAGAAGGATATCCGGTCTCCCAGATGCTTGTTCAGGTTCCTTTTTGTTTTATCATGATGCTTTCATTTACTTTACTGGTTCCTGGATAAACATGCAACTGATATGATATTTCTTCCAGCTGTTTGATCTAGTGGTTGAAGCAGATGATATATCAGATGAACAAAAAGCACGAATATGCAAGAGTTTGGCTGCAGCTGATAAGGTCACTTTCCCTAAAGTTTATTTCTTTGCATAGTATCTTCTTTAAGTTTATGAGGGATATTATGAAATATGATGCAGTAAAAGTTGAAAGAGATCTGCCATTATATCTAATGATATTTCAACCAATAAATCATACAATCTCAAGGCTTAAGCCAGCTAGGTGTCATTCTTTCAAGTCATCATTATTGTTCCCGATAAAAAAAGGGTGACCTGTAAAAATGAGTTATTGAAGAGGAAAAGATACTGTTAAATATATGTGTGTGTGTGTGCGCGTGTTGGAATTAGTTTCTTCATTTCTGGATCTCCATGTTTTTTATTTTTAATTTCTGGCCGGAATTCATGAATAATTTTCAAGGTACAGCACTTATACATTCCATTGGAAACAATGCTTATATTTTTTCTGCTCCTGTGTACAGTGTCTTGTTGATGGTGCAGATGAATACTTACAGCTGCTGGATGTGGCCAGCAACACAATGCGAGCACTGTGTAACATGCCACAAGAATTCTCTTACGAGTGTTAGTTGTCACTCTGAGATGTTGTCTATTAACTAATTTAGCTGTCGTAAAACATTTTTTCTCTTTCTTTTTATTTTATTTTTTGAACTTTCATCAAAGGAGTTTCTACTAACTTATAAATTTACACCAGAGGCCTTGTTTTGTTCAATCTTTTTGGTTCTTGATTAATGTGATTAGCATGCTTCAATCTACAAGTGTTGATTCATTCATGTCTATTATCATTCTATTTGAATATAAAATTTTACAGCTCTAAAAATGGCATAGAAATGAGTATTGGTTTTCTAATTAAAAGTTCGTGCTAAAAATTCAATCCAAAAGTGTTCAATTTTAAGTAAATTATACATTATGATCAAGTTGATGGTACAAATTGAGCATTATTCCAAAAATTTAACTTGTCCAACTTCCTTAAAAGCTGTCTGAATTTTCTGAACTTAATTAGTTGAAATATGGATACAGGCTACGATAAAATGAAATTGTTGTTCATCGTCTTTACTCGTACATTTTTTTTAAGTTGAAACTTGATATGATTATAGCTGTCCAAATATTTTAAATAACACTTTCACGTTCACATTATGAAGGAAACTACATGATTGGTCATTTTACCGTTGCGAGAAGGCTTGTCGGGCTATATGATAAATGATAATGTCCGAACATTTGTATCATTTTAAACTTGTAGCTTCCACTGGAGCCTGCTGTAATATTGTACTTTGCCTATTGTGACAGTGAAGATAGCCAGTTAAGAATTTTTTTTTTAAATTACTACTCTATTATGTTAATTATTCATTTAAGACTATAGAAAGTGATTATTGAAATATATTTCTTATATATCAAGAAATGGAAAAATATAGTCAAAATAAATAATGGAAAAATCTAGTCAAAATAGATAGCGTTAATTAATTTAGCCATTCATTTCAAAAAAAAATAATAATAATTTGGTGGGGACAAGTTCTCTGAAATGTCTGCCTAAAGATTTGGACATTTTCACGTTGAAAAACTGACCTAAACACCATATAACATGCAGTTGGATATAGCCATGTGCTCTCTGATACAATCCTTTTCTTTTTTTAATTTCAAATTTGTCTCTAAACTTAAAAAAAAAAAATATTGCAGTACTGTTGACAAGTAACAAGTTTGAATTTTCTGCTAAAGGTGTTGGTATATCCTGTCTTCTTTTCCTTAGTCAATGGGGTATATAGGCCCATTTACTTCTAGGCTGGCCCACAAGCCCTACTTCATGCCTCTAATCTCGCCGATACCACACCTCTTTCCTATATATAAGCCATCTCTTAGCTACGAAACAAGAGAAATAAATAAAGCTGCGTACCGTTTTTACTTGTTAGTTACTTTCAGTTAGACGATGGCTTTGGATGATTCTTTCAGGAAACCTGGATCTGTCCCATTTAAGTGGGAGATCCGACCCGGTGTACCCAAGATCCATCACCAACAACAAAAACAGCAACCTAAGAAACTCTCTCCACCAACCTTACCATCTCCGTCACCGCCTTTCACTCCCCGCCTTACTCAACAGCCACAACAAAAACTTAAACCTCCTCCTGGTGGATTCGTTTCCATCCCTCCACCGGAGCCCCGTACTCGTTCCTTTCGATCAACTCCACGTACCCGCTCTGAACGTTGGCGGTTCGAACAACCCACTCGTGTAAGACCTGAATGCGTCTCACCCGGATGTTTTCCATCGCCTTTATTAAAGAGGAAAGACAGTAAGAGAAGAACCGCCCAACTACCGGAATCCGAAATCGATTATATTTCTGACCTTGAGACACTTGCTCGGTGGTCCCTATCAAGCCGGAAATCGCTTTCGCCGTTTTGTGACTCATCGGCGTCGTCTTTCTCGTCTTACCAGTCGTCTCCTCGAGTGCCGAGTGAGGCTGAATGGGCTGGGTTTGGTCTTTTTTAAGAACCCTACTGTATATATTTTCCATATATATAATTGCTGCTGGTTTGGAATGTTAAGCAAAAGTTGATTTTGAATTGTTGTTTGATATTGTAGACTATGGCACAAGTGTTGTTTTTTTTACCATTTTTGATATTGAAAAGAATGAAGATGACCTGTGCTGTGGATAGTTGCTGTTCTTGTTGTCATAGTAATACAAGAAGTCTAGAATACTATTAAAAAGTTGTATTATATCACTCCATGGATGTAGTTCCTGTTCTTGAGTGTTCCTTGAGATGATACAAGAAAATGAGATGAATGATACAGAAATTTGAAGTAGGAAATAGAGTCAAGAGTCAATGTCTGTGTGTTAATGCCATGGGCTATTTTTCAAGTCTGAAGCAAATCAATGGCGGAGGAAATGCATATTGTCTTGACTCTTTGACCATGATTAGTGGCACAGAATTTGGAGTTTTTATATTGAATGTCACGTTTAATTTTTATTTTAATCTATTCAACACTTTCATTTATTTTAATTTTATTATTAAATACTTAAATTTATAAAATCATGGTATTAAAAACTTCTATTTATTGAAAAGTCGTGATTTGAGTAGTTTTAAAATATGAAAAATTATCATTTAATAATTTGAAGTGAAAATGGATAAAAAATTTGCATTTATTAGATTATTTTTTGAATAAGCACTTAATTAATAGTTTCAAATAATGAAATACGTTTAGATTTATATTTAATAGGTACAATTGTGCATTTAAAATGTTTAATATGTATAGTTTTATAAACTAAAAATATAAATGGATCAAATAAAAATTGAATATACTATTATTATTTTCTTTCAAAGTTTAAATATCAAATAAGAAAAATAACCGTTATTGCTCAATTACCCCTCTCTTTTAATACAAAACTTACACCTGCATCAAAAACCTCCAAAACACCAAAAGATGAAAACAAAAAAAAATACAAAAGGCTTTTGCGGGATTTTCACTAACAGAGCCCGCTAGCCGACAGTGTCCAGTCCAGTGGAGTAATGCTTAATTGCTTAGTTTCAAACCCAAATCCGGATTCTCAGTCCGTCATCCTGGTGGTTGGCAACGAAAAATAGTTCCTTCTGAAACTTCCTACCTGCAACTGTCACATTCTGAGCTTAGTCTGAAAAATTTCTCCCTCCTATGGAAAAGGCATTGCCTTTTTAATCCTGTATGCCATTATGCACTCATTCCATTAGTACCAAATAATAATAGCCAACTAAAAACAATGGTCTCATCAAAGCTTCTAAACACTAGCAATTCTTCTCTTCTAATCAACCAAATACTATCCATTATGATCCAAAACCGCCCATTTGATTCCCAACTCGCATCTGCAAGTGTTACCTCTTCTTTATTAACCGTCGATTTAATCTCCGATGTTTTCCGATCAATTCCAAGATTCTTCTTTCAATCAACGCGCTCCATTGGCCGCCAGAACACTACCCGCCACCGCTCTCCGTTAAAACAGCGCAACCTCAAACAAGAATCCTATAAATACCGTGACAAAGTGTTAATTCTTGGCCCAGCTGCTTATAGAGACCCCAAAAGGGTCAATGTAGGCTTAAACAAAGCAATGGAGTTCTTCTATTGGTTAGAAATTCATTTTAGCTTTGCACATACTGAAATGACTTGTAGAGAGATGGCTTGTGTTTTGGCTAGAGGGAATAGACTAGACAAGCTGTGGCAATTTCTTAAAGATATGGGAAGAAGAGAAAATGGTGTTGGTGTAAGACTTGTTACTACTAATACTATTACCTGTTTGATAAAAGTCCTAGGAGAAGAAGGGCTAGTCAATCAGGCATTGGCTCTGTTTTACAGAATGAAGCAGCACCATTGTAAACCGGATGTGTATGCTTATAATACAATTATTTATGCTCTTTGTCGTATTGGGAATTTTAAAAAGGCCAGATTTTTGTTAGAACAGATGGAGTTACCGGGCTTTATTTGCCCGCCTGACACATTTACTTACACTATAATGATTAGTTCTTATTGCAAGTTCAGTTTGCAAACTGGGTGTAGAAAGGCTATAAGAAGGAGGTTATGGGAGGCTAACCATATGTTTAGGATTATGTTGTTTAAAGGTTTCGTGCCTGATGTTGTTACTTATAATTGTTTGATTAATGGCTGTTGCAAGACTTACAGAATCGAGAGGGCTTTGGAGCTTTTTGAGGATATGAACAAAAGGGGCTGTGCTCCAAACCGTATTACTTATAATTCTTTCATTAGGTATTATAGCACAGTGAATGAGATTGATAAGGCCATTGAGATGTTAAGGAGGATGCAGAAGATGAATCATGGATTGGGCAGTTCTAGTTCTTATACTCCAATTGTACATGCTTTATGTGAAGCCGGAAGAGTGCAGGAGGCTTGGGATTTTCTAGTTGAGTTGGTTAAAGAAGGCTCAATGCCTAGGGAGTACACATATAAGCTGGTTTGTGATGCAATGAAGTCAGTTCGAGAGGGCAATTTGCTAGATGATAGATTCCATAAAATAATTAAAGATGGAATTGAAGATAGATATAGACAAGTAATGAAGGTGAAACCAACAATGGTTCCAAAAATAATACAGTAGTATATGTGAAGTCTAATAGCCATTCTGTGACGCTCAAGTCGAATTGCACGCTGGGCATTTCTAAGATGAAGTGCAGGGTCAATCTACACTCAATAGAGTAAAGATAGAATGTAGACTCTGCCATTCTGCTGGTAAGGATCACAACATTGATTATTTTATTGTTTCAGATTCTTCAGGTTCAAATAATCATCTTCCTTATAATTGGAAAATGGAAATATTTTTGCATATCTACTTCAGGTTTTCTTTCACTGCAAAATGTGGCTGTCGCAACTGAGCATTGTAAATATCCTAGTGCATTTTCATATCACATTCACACTTCAGAAAGGGACAGTGAAGTTTATAATACCATGTCTGCTTCTTTAACAGTCTAATTTCTCTAGTTCAGGTATGATTCTGAACTCAAAATTAACATCCTAAAAGGAACTTTGATATGTGAGCTCAGAACCAGCCACGTTGTTTGACAGATAAAAAGCTTTGAACCTAGAATTCTGTTCCATTCGGCAAAACATTGTGGGACAAAGATTTAACATAAAATGATGACTTGCATGTATTTGTTTATGCATATATAATATAGCAGAAATGTAAAATATTTGACTCAAATGTGCATTTGGAGGAAATTTCTCTTTCCCTCTATGTATCTATACATACGTGTTATTGACAATCAATGATACCTTTATTTGTTGCTGACTGCTCATACATAATATTTTAGCCTTAAATAGTGCAACGAGACATTCAATATATATATATAGGGAAAACAATTATTTTGCTCTTCAGATTTACTATAATTATTTAAGTAGTCTCTCATATTTTATATAATATATAATTCTTCGCTGACATTTAATCTTGTCTAATTAAAAAGTCCTTCAGTCCAAATATAAGGATATCATGCCATTAATTTAAAATGAAAATACTAAAACACCCCTCCTGAGGTGGACCGCTGTGACATTACAAGGGAGGAAAAGAGAAGTCAGAGCGCACTACTCTCATGCCTCTCGTTAGCTCTCTCTCACACGTCGATTCCTCTTTCCATTTAATTATCCAACCCGACCCGCCCCATCTCTGTCCATCATCCAATCACATTAGCGCTTGCGGATCCCCACACTGTAACCGGTCGTCTTGACGAGAACCCTGCTACCGACGATCATAGAAACATTGGGCTTGCCATTGGCTTGCTCCGCCTCGATGATCCTCCTCCGTCGCCGCCATGGATTCCTGCAAATCGAAGTGCTACTCTTCCAAGATCAACTTGATGATAATAAACGCAACTACAATGCCCTTCTGTCCTGGCTCTCCAAAATGCCTATGCTTTTTCAATTTTCTGTATTAGCCGATAAAAGACTGGATTTTCTGGTGAATTTTAGATATTTGTTTGTTTGTAATACATCATCCAAACCACGTAAAATACCCTATATTTGTGATTGGAATACCATACAAGATTCAAGATTTGTGCTTAATTGGAAAAAAACATTAAAGGGCAGTGTTGACACGACTAGGAAAGGGTTACCGATATTTGTTTCAGATGATTGAATTTTAAAGACCCAAAATAAACTAAATAGTACAAATTTTAAAATATTTATGAAATAACTTTTTTAGGATATTTGAAGTTTGAGAACAAACTGTAAAGACTGTTTTAACTCTATAGGTTTGTAGTAAAATATGCTACTGAAGTAGGTGCATGGCTTCTGTTATAAGAAGTCTCAGGTCAACACTGAAGGCAAAGGTTTCCATGGAAGAAGAGCTCCAAGGCATTCCATATGGGCAAGGACACCTCCTGAGGGAAGAGAAGAACGAGAAGGAGAAGGCTTTATATATATATATAATGCCATAGGGTTCTGAATCATATGTCCTTCGGAGGGAAGATGCTCTCGGGAATGTGTTTTTTTTTATGGCGGAATACATAAATTGTTTCGTCTATTTGCACAAAAAAATTTTTTTACCACTCTAATTTTCAAAATGAACTTTTATTCTTCTCTAAATTAGTTCTTTTTTAATTTATGCACGTATGATAAAGTAAGAAATTAGGGCGTGATATACACTCGCCAGATTAACGAGTTAGATCTGCTGAGATTGCATAATATGATAGCCACATCATTAATCGAATGCATAAATTGTCCTCCGTATTTATACAAAAAGATTTTTTAGTCATTTCAATTTTCAAAATGACCTATTGACTTAGACTTGTTTTTTTTTTTAATTTATGCATTGCTAAGAAATGATATTTTTTCCACGTTAACGCATGTGTTACGCATTCATACAATCTATCTCTAGCCAAGCGTTTAAAAATTAAAAAAAATAAATTTAAGGAGTCAAAAGGTTATTTTAAAAATTAAAATAGTTTAAAAACTTTTTTGCACAAATATAGGAGTAAATTTATGTATTCAGCCTTTTTTTACTGTATTGCAAGTTGTCATATCCTTCATCAATTAGTGAGGGGGTGTTTTAATACTTTTGTCTTAAATTAACGGTAAAAAATAGGCCGGAAGAGCCTTTTAATTAGGCAAAATTAAATGTTAGGGATAAATTATATATTATATAAAATGTGAGGGACTACTTATATAATTATGGTAAACTTGAGGTACTAGAGAGTATATGATTGTAACATGGTAAAAGGAACATAAATTTTAATTTCCCTCTCTCATTTTGAGGCATTTTATGCTTGATTAGGTAAATAGACACAAGTGAAAATGGGATAGTTTGAGCTACTCTGATCATTGTGTTCTATTGGTTAAGTTTTAACACACAGTTGCAGCATTCATGCTTGAACGTTAAACTTAACATTTTACTCAGATTCAATTCTAGCACTGCGCAAAATTAAAAAATCTGGGTCAATTTATGATTCGATCAGCAAATTTTGAGGAATAGAAGGTCAAGTTGATACATAGCAATGTTTCTTCAAAATTAGAGATGAGCAGCAATGTATACTCACCAATTTTGAACTATTCGTGCCAAATCCCTTTTGAAATTTTCTATGGAAAACCATTCCAAAATCTATTTAAATATCCCTACCCAAATCCATTAATAATTTTACTATTCATTCTAAATATGTTTACAGAGAGACACTCATAAATTTTAAACTGCTTGAACTCAAACTTAGTATTCGTACTTATTCTATTTTTTATGTCATTTTTACTTCCGCATGTATAGTTTCTAGAGAAAATCAAATCAATCGACTTTATTCAGAAAGATTATTTTTTTTGTTTTAGACCAAGATGTTGACAGTGAAATCTCAAAATTATTTATACAAGTTTTTATTTTTTAATATTAAATATTAATTATAATTTTTATTTTATATTATTTAGATTTTTATAATATTAAAATAAAATTTTAATATAAAATATAATGATTAATTAATAAAACCGTTAGTACGTAAATACACACACTTTTTAATTTAATTTATGTCATCATTTATATAAAATTCATTATAACTATAATATTACCTAATAAATATGTTTCAATATATATAGATACATAGATATAAGAATAAAATATTATATATATTTTTAAAATTAAAATTTTCAACTCTTATGTTTAATTTATTTAAAAATAAATTTAAAATTAAAAATAAAAAAAATTGAAAGACTTCATTATATATATTTTATTTGAAAATTTATTATAAAAATATAATTTATTTTCTTTTTTTTCTCACTTGTAAATAAAATATTTTAAATTATAATAAAAATCAAATCAAATATTTATAAAATAAAATATAAATATTTTAAATATATTTATAGTATTTTTCTTTTAAAAGAAAATATCATATGTTATATTAAACATCCAACCATATTACATTTTTAAGAAAATAAATTTATTTTAATATTGAAAAATTTTTAAATTATTTTTTCATGCTTTTCCTTAAATATTTGAAATATTTACATTGTTTTATATAATAATTTAGTTTAGATAAATATTAAAGAAAAAATTAGGAACATATTCTAGTATTTCAATAAAATAAATAATTATATATATATATTATATAAATTAAAATTTAAAAGTTTAAACAAGTACTCATGGTCATTGGATACCATTAAAAATAAATAGATTGTTGATTAATTTAGTAATTAATTCATTATGAAATTAAGAAAATAATCGAATGTAACTGAGATTTAATCCAATGTAAAATTTTAAAATTTATTAATAAAAAAAATAAATTGATTAATAATTTAATATCATAATTTATCAAATATTAAAAACTCATGTTATTTAACAAACTCAAATTATTATCTATTATCTAAAAGATATTTTAGGATTTGTAAAGTTTGACCCTCTCAATCCCAATTTTATATGTAGTATAAATATAGATATAGAAGTATAGAAGGTAATGTTTTATAAAAAATTAATTCATATAATTTTTAGTTTTTAGTGTTTCACAAAAACTTATTCAAACAGCTAACACTTAAACGCTATTAAAACAATTATCAAAACAATTAATTTTACCGAACAGACCCTACATGCTACACAATTGGGTAGTTCTCTGATTGACTCATCAAATTAATAAAATATTTTACTGTACAAAGAACTCAAACTCAAACTCACTCCTCACCTTAGTGAATAAATCAATCAAATTATAGATGATTCATAATTTAATTAATATTTAATAAATAAGTCAACTAAAGAGATTAAATTACAATCAAATTATATATACATAATTTTAAATTATATTTTTGTCAATAATATAGTATTATGAATTATTTTTATATCACTAAAAACTTTAGAGAGTAATAATAATGATGTTTGAATTGATAGATAATTCATGTCAGAATAAACAATTATAGCCCAAAAATCTAAAGGAAAAAAGTTTGAATATGACAATATAGTATATGGTATATGATAATTTAAGTATAAATCAAAACATCAATTCTTTCTCCCTCTGCATTATATATGTAATTTTCTTTTTCTTTTTCAACTTCCCCACGCCATAAAGGATATGGCCCCGTACCTGTGGATTCCGAAATTGAACCACCAACAAAATTGGAAGTGTCGGCAATAGTCATTGCACGACGACGAGAGACTATCTGTCTCGTCGCATATGAATTTAGAGTTAATTTATTTCCACTCCAAAATGAATTTAACCCTTTAGATACTCTGATTTTAAATATATATTGTAAATTATACACTAATTATAAACGGGCCAAAATTAAAATTAAAAAATAATAAATATGGATCGCACATGAGTTAGCTAACTAAACTTCAGTTAGCTAAATCAAAAGGCAGAATTTAAACATTGTTAGATGAGTTAATAATCATTTGAAAAAAAAATATTATAAATGATTACTAGCAGCATCAGCGAGGACATGACAGTGGAGGAGGGAAGTGGCTTGAGGGGATCGAGGAAAGTCGAGAGAGGGCAACTACTTGATGGGCACCGAGTGGGTTTCAATCTTGTAAAACTCTGACCCCGATTAAGTGTGGCCATGATTTTAGTTGGGATTGATTAAATCAGTTTCATAGCAGATTGCAATTAATGGGTGAACTTACTTCTGATCTTTCTTAATTACCATTTGAAATTAAAAGTGTCTGGGACTCTCATTGAAATCAGACAAGAAAAAAATATAAAACCAAAAACCTGCCACAAAATCATAATCGTTCCCACAAAGGTAGTTCTTCCGATGATTGCTGACGTATCGGTGGAACCAAGCCGGTTTCTGAGAGTCGATTTACGGTGTTCATCATTAATTATTTTCTTTTTTTCTAATAGATTCGTAAAAAGAAATAAAGAGATCTTTTATATCCAAAAAATTTAAAATTGAAGTGCGTCGTGGGTTAAATTAATTTTTGAATGCAATTATAACAATTCATATAATTTGAAGTAATAAGAATGGTTTAACCTGAATTTACAAATTCATATGATTATAACTTTGATTTTTCTTAAATTAAAAACCGCCACATTTTATAAAATATTAAAAATCAAAATTATTATTCCGTGAACCACTACCACTTTTTACAAAATATTATAAAATATTAGTAATTGGGGCTATTTTATTATAAATCGCAACATTTAAAAAGAAAAAAATTACTTGTCATACGATAACGGGAGTTGGGATTTTGTAACCTAGCAATTTAAAAAGAACACCTTTCTATAAATTAGTGAAAAGGATTATAAAATATTAACAAATACACATTATTTTGTAAAATCAAGTGACCCAAACTCCAAGGTGTTATGGAAAATCCCTTTCCTTTATAATTCTTTTATAAGCAACTGTAAGAGCAAGTTGTGACATATGGAAGCACGCGTTTCTTTGTACATTTTGTGTTTTGTTTTCACTATGTATACAGGACAAGAGTAGGTTTTTAATGAAGCAACAGTAAGCCTCAGCAAAGACTATAATATTTACAGCCAATAAGTTCAACCCATTAGCCACTTCAATACTTGTAAGGGGAAGTATATAAATTTAACTTTCACAAAGTACATTTTATTAGGAGTGTAAAAAAATTTTTATTTTTTATGACTCGAGGAATTCAACTTCCAGAAAGTGCATTTTGCTGAAAGGATAAAAAAATCTTTATACTCTATTGCTCGAGAGAATTAAATCTCCTGATTATATATAAAAAAATATTATATTTACACATATGGATTGCTTCATGACATAATAGGTTTCATCGACCTTTTGTCATTTGGTGTAAGTGCTTATACACTCAACTTCTAATTTCTTTTTCAATATTTTCTTTTAAAATTAATTATGTTATGTATAATTAATAATTAAATTTAGTTATGATTGATGACATGAAGAGAATTCTACATATGGGAGGCATGAATCATTTCTTTGTCCACGCAACGCAGTATTGTAAAAGGCATGGATCTCGTAGCCGCCCATTTGTTTACTTACATAAGCAATGTATGGCTGGGTGCTGCTGTATGCTAGCTTATGGCGTTTTTAACTATATATATAGAGAGAGAGATATACTTTTAACGAGCACAAAGCAATAAGATAGATTACAAGTAGACTATCCAAGATATTTTCCTCAAGGGTTAATGTATTTTTCTTCTTTTTGAGGGAGTTGAGATTTTCTTTTTTCACACGAGCCAAAATAAATTGAATATTACTTCTTTATTTATTAAAAAAGATTTGAAAAACTTTGGGGTCAGAAGCTTATGTTTAAAAAAGTTTCTTTTTTTTTTAACGAGTCAAAATAAATTGAACAGTTTACATTATAGTGGTAAAAAGTATAGAGATAAAATAGTATATTTTAGAAAACAGGAGGACAAATTAATTAATTTTGGAAATTATAGGGCAAAATTATAATTTTCCGTTAACTTTCCAAACAGAACAACTAAATAGGAAACCTAAGAAGGTCTGCTGATATACAGTCATCGTCTACTAAATGTCTCACTTCTTGTGGAGGAGAATTGGAATGGTAATTTAACAGTGAAATATTTACTGAGAGGGACGTTTGGTTCAACAAATTTATGCAACAGATAACTGTTTCATTACTGAACAATTACGTTGTAGGTGTTTGATAAATTTTTTAATCAACAGCCGATAATTGATAGAAGTTTCAATTAATTGCTATTTCATAAGCTACACTTTGGAGTTTTTTTCATAAGAGCCGGTAGCTAATTTGTAGTTATATTATTTTCGACTTATTAACATTATGAAAATAATTGCTTTTCTTTTTTTCAAGTTAATATTTTATTTATGTTATTTAAAAATAGTTTCTTTAAAATATTATTTTACTAATGTAATATATTAAAATAAAAAATAATATATTCATCTTAAATTAATATATATATATATAAATTAATAAAAAATAATTATGCCCTTGATTATCATTTTAACAACAACAACTACCAACATTTTATCAAACACTAATAGTAATCGGTCATCAATTATCAGCTACCATCAGTAACAATTAGCTATCAGCTATTACATGGTACGAACCATTCAACCAAAAGAGCCGCTAAGTTAGGAGAACAAACCCTAACAATTCTTTTTCATCGTCATAAGAATTTCATTGTATTACAAAAAATAAAAAAATAATTCAGGAATAACACCTTAATTTTGTCATTTGCGTGGTTGTTATTTTTCATTCTCATCTCTTAAATTTGAATGTTATTTTTTACAAGTAAGTCAATTTTGCATTTTTTTTATATAAAAAATCCAATCATTTTTAACTATTTTGAGCTCTTATTTATTTTTGTTTAGGAGCATTTCAAGTGTTGGACAGAAACACTTAGCCTCTGTTTGGAAACAAGAATGAAAAAGTAATGGAAAAAGAAAAATAATAAGAAATTAGTGAAATGTTGTTATTTTTTTAATATTTTACTCCTCTTTTCCAAATAAGAAATAAAATATTTTGCATAGTTATTGTCACGACCCAAAACCGTGGGCCGGACTGGCACTAGGACCTAGGTAAGCTTAAGGCACCCGAGGCCCGTAGTAAGCCTAAACTTTCACAACTCCATTCCTATTATCATTTGACTATCGGAATAGTAATCCCATATTATGACATTTTCATAAAACAATCAGAGTTAATAATTTTTGACCCAGCATTTAAGTACTATTCGCAGCTTGGGCCTATATCCATATAAAAATATTTTCTCATACAAATATTTATTTGTCATAATATGTTCAAACTATTTATACAGTCTCCCAAATAGTCATTTACACTCCACAATTTATTTATAATCATATAATAATTATTTCACAAGCCATTATTTATTTAAACATCCTAACTGCGGAGTAAAATAAAATATGCGGAGTATTCTAAATATTACTAGAGAGTGTATACTAACATGATCACTTCTCTGCGAAGAAGAAAGCAGAGTCTTATGGATCAACAGTACT
>CANUEX010038831.1:0-19278 GCA_948099535.1 Jatropha multifida
ATGGTTATTCAATAAATTTTCGGGCTAACCAAAATGATTTTCGATCCCCATAATATTACGTGGCGTAATATTATTGGCTAATAATTTACAATTTAAATTTAAATGGGAATGTTTTGAAATAAAAATTTCAGGGTATTATACATTTCCACCACTACCCCTGAAGGTGTAAAAAAATATATTAATTATTGGATTAGTTTTGAATTAATTCATATGTTGAAAATTTGACATTTTCAATATTTTAATTGGGTTCTAAAATGTTTTTATTTGTTCAATTAGGTTCAAAATCTTTTAATTTGTTCAATTAAGTTCTGAAATTAATTTTAATTGGATATATAAAAATAATTGTAATTTTATTAAAATCGATCAAAATCTATAAAAAAGTCTCATCAATTTTATAAAACTCTATGTAGAATTCTAGTGGAATCTGTAGAAATTTTAAGAAATTCTTCAATTCTCTTAAACTCAACAATTCTTTTAATATATAATACTGTAACAAGATTTTTATCATTTTTTTAATAATATGATTTCTTAATTGGATACCATATCGAATTATTAAATAAATCAATCTATGTCTCTGGCACAAAACGTGAGTTTACTGTCTAGTCTCACAGGACCAGATAGGAGTATTACATTTAATGATATCAGAGTTTGGTTTTATTTATATTCTTTGATCTCAATTTATAGAAAATACATACCAACAATTAATCATGATTTCACAAACAAATACCAATAATTAATAGTTAACACTAATAATTCTTTAAAGTATAGAATAAATTCTTATTTCGGCAATTAAACACTAATACATAATTTATTATTTAATTGCTAATGATTATTATCAATCACTAATTCAATAATTTATACTTGATGCATATGATATGAAAAAATAGAATAAGATGAATATAGACTTATCTTTTATTATTATTGTTGTCGTAGAAAGTATGTTCCACACTCAACGCACTTTCTTAACCATTCAAATTGAGTATTGAGAGTATTTAAGAAAGTAAATTTGAGGTATATATATTAGAGTTAAGACAAACTCTGCTAGAATAAAAATTGTGAAAATTCTATATTATCTATTAGTCAGAGTTTACTCAGGAGTTTAATATTATTATTTAATATATTTTATTATTATGTATTAACAAGTGGTATTAAGATTGGTTTCATTTATATTCTTTGATCTTGATTTAATAGAAAATATGTACCAATAATTAAATCATGTTTTCACAAACAAATACCAATAATTAATAGTTAACACTAGTAATTCTTTAAAGTATAGTAAAAATTCGTATTTCAGCAATTAATCATTATTTAATTGCTAATGATTATTATCAATCACTAATTCAATAATTTATACTTTAATAAACAAAAGCTTAAAAATTATATGTAGATATTATTTAAATAAATTTTAAATACTCTATAAATATGAAATATAAAAAAATTATCTTATGCAAATATTCAGATTTTAAAAAATTGAAGTGCTATAAATGCCATCCTAGTCCAATACAGCAACAGTCAACAAGTTTTATCCAGGAAAATGAAAGCTCAGAGCCAAAGTAAAATATTCCTTGGATAATTTTTAAAAAAATTACAACAAACAATTGAAAAATAATCTTCTCGCAACAACCAAACAAACCCATCTCAATTATTATTCATTGGGAAACCGATCATGCCATCTCATCTGCTCGAAAGTCAATATTGAATTTATCACCGAACGAAACGAAACGAAACGAAACGAAACAAAACAAAACAAAGAGAGCTCATCACTCCTCGCCGGAGATCTCTGAACCGAAGTTTCTTCAATTCTCTGAAACAAAAAGTTCGCCAGAGATCTACCATCGCCAGATCAACCCGCTCTCTCTTACTTTTAATTGTAATTAGTAATTAGTAATCAGTAATAATGAGCGAAGAAGAAAAAGGACAAAGCAGAGGAGTGGTCGTAGATCACCATCACCACCAAAATCCCCAACCTGAGTACGGTACGTTTCAGGGTGTAGCTAATTATCCTCAACAGCCTGTTATAGGCTTCCCTCAGCCTGTTCCCCCGCCCGGAGCTACTGAGCCCTCCGCCCCTCCTCAGTATTACGCTCACGGCTACCAGACGGTTCCAGGTACTTTTTTGCCTGATTTTTTCTTTTCGACAAATGAATTAGAAGACGGGATTTTAAAATTAATAATTTTTTCGTTTTCTTTCAGGTTATGCTGTTGCTGATGGAAGACCTGTGAGAGAACGTCGCCTTCCTTGCTGTGGTATTGGTTTGGGCTGGTTCTTGTAAGTTCTATCACAAATTCCACTAACCGCCACATACTCTCGCAATATTTCCAATTTGAGTTTTGTGCTATCTGTAAAAGTTTTATTTTTCTTTACATTTCTTTAGCCATTGAAGTTGCAATATCAAAATCAATCATTTATGGCAATACTTCATATACAATTAGAAATAAAATGCTTCTAGTAATTACAGGACAACAGTTTCAACGAAAGTTATGTGCCTAGATGGAAGAATTATATTGCATTTCTTAATTCGAATATATAGTACCTAATGAAGTGGGATAACCAATTTATTTTTCATTGAATTGGAGGCTTTGAAGTGAACCTGTCCTAATTTCTCTGAGCGATGCATTTTTTTTCTTTTCATTCGGATAGTTTTTGGTATAAAATCAACATGGATTTCATTTCATTTGCTAATGAATTTCACACACCCACACAAATTCATTTGTAAACGAATTTTCATGTTTGGATCCAATATAGAATTCATTTTAGACATGTTGGTTTACTAGCTTACTCTTAGAATTCATTAGCTTTAGCCTTAATTAAGTTTGATATTCATTTGGAATTCTATAACTTTTATAAAATTTGATTCAACTATAACCGATTCCATAGAATTAAAGATTTAGAATTCCAGATGAATTTTTATTTATTTGAAAACCTCAAGCATGGATTTACTAAGAATTGCTGAAAACTTTTTGAAATGCATTTACACAAACAATCTCTTATGTATAAGCATATATAAAATTATTCAAGCCATATGCAAACCACTAATCTCCATGTGCAAAACTGAAAACTCATTAATACCATGCCTACGGTCAATTATTGCTACTTAAAATTGTATTTGAATTCCTTGATTCTGTTGTATGCTCTAAGAACTGCTCTAGAGTATAATTTTTGTTCTTGTACATGTAATCAAGCATGGGCTTGGGTCTATTTTTTGGACATAAGACACTGTGGTTTTATCTTCTAGTTGGTGCCAATTCCAGGTTTCACCAAAGTAGCCTCTCTTTGTCTTGTCTTTCTACTCTTTAGTGCTCCTTTTCTGGGTCTTAAATAACAGAAACTGTAACAGCTTTGGAATTGTACTGAATTGGCCACTACTATTTAGGATTTCTTTGACAAGTTAGCAAAATGGTTTAAATTAACATTAAATGAATAATTTAACCAAATATCAAATAATGTTGTATATATCTGATAATTTGTGTTAAATACAATTAAAAGGTAGTTATTAGATAATTTTTTAAATTGATGTAAAAAAAATTAACAAATAAGTTTTTGATGGCCTAATATTTAATATATAAAATTTAAAATTATTCTTTTGTTTAAAAATTAAAATATGGGTGTTCTTTTATTTATAACTCAAAAGTGATTATTGTTGTTTATTGAGTTTAAAAATAAAGAGCTAGACCATTTTGTAATTATGTTATTGAGTTTAATTAAAATAGTAAAGGAAGCGAAATTATGTTTTGTCAACTCCATTTCCTCTGGCCATTCTTTCCCAATGTATTTCTTGAAGTTTAAAATAAAAAGAAGGGGAAAAGTCTACCCAGGTGCCTCCAATTCTATCTTTCTTTTCTTCTATTATCTTGCCTACCCAACTGTTGCTGCCACTATACTTTTTGTGGGACGATGTGTGATGGCTGATACGGCTGTTGAACTAAAATTTTGGTATGATTCTTGAACCACCCATAGAGGATTGATCAATTTTGTATCAGCCCCTCTAGATTTCTGACACATCAGGTGATACATATTGTGTCATCCTATATTTAAATTCCTGCTCCCTATGTTCCTCTTCTCTCTCTCTCTCTCTCTCTCTCTCTCTCTCTCTCTCTCTCTCTGTGTGTGTGTGTGTGTCTAGATGTGCGTTCTCAGCCCCAAATCTCAAAACTAAAATTCTTGTAATATCAACCCTTAGATTTATATCCTCAACAGAAATTATACTTGGCATGAACAAAGTTAATATATATAGCAAAATCAGCCAATTGAGTCTTTGTAAAACCTTGTATATGGTTTATGCCTATTTGATCTCATAATTGGTGAGTTTTCATTGTTTATTGGACATTGCTTATTATGATATTTTAAAAGTAAGTTATATTAAACTGCTTATCAGATTCTTTTAGTGCGAAGGCATCTCTTTAAAAAGAATAATATATGTACATGTACATGTACATGTATGTCTATATGTGTGTGTATGTATTATCTTATATTATGTTATTTTTTAAATTTAGATCTTGCATTTATAATTTTATTATTTTTATATTTATTAACTGTAGGAAGATGTACTCTCTTTTGTTTTTGAAGGTTTATTATTGGTTTCTTTCTTGGTGCCATCCCTTGGTATGTTGGGCTATTTATTCTATTATGTGCAAGGATAGATCCCCGAGAGAAACCAGGATATATTGCTTGCACAATCGCTGTGAGTGCACTTTCCTTTAATTCTCAAACAATAGCTGCAATTTGTGTGCTATTATATTTTTATTTTGGTGGGATTTATTTATTTATTTATTTTGTTATTTAGGAAGAAATAAGAGTAACAATAAGAATAAGAATCACTTATTTATTATTAATATTAACTTCGTACGTCTTTTGTCCCTGTGGTTTATGTTGTTAGATGCTTAGGATTTAAAATATTCTTACCATAGTTGGGAGAGAGGTACTTTAAAGTAAGGTTTTATATAACATTACATAAATATTCTCATTATCTAATATAAATAAAAGCAAATGGAAATATGCTCATTTTCCATTATTAACCACACTAATTTTGTAAGGAAATGATCCTTAACAAAAATATAATGATGGAAGCACACCTTTGTTAGATCCATGCTGATCCAATTTTATATGCATGATAAAAGAAAGGATATCTTTTTTTTTTGTTTGAAGGTATATATCCAAAAATCACATGCGAATCCAATTTCATGAATAAATAACCTCAACAAAGAAAAAAATAATAAAAAAAATCCCTGCATGTTGGTGGGAGAGTGAAAAAAATTGATGGGAGATTGTGGTGAGAGAATAAATTGATAGATAAATAACTTTTTTGGAATCACAAAAAGGTAAGGGTTAGTATAGGAGTTACAACAAAGTACATTAATGAACTAAATAACTTTACCTCAACTCACTGATCTGGTGGGTTCAAATTCATTGGGTTTTGACGGTTTTGGAAAAACTTATAATACCATACCTCACTTTACCATGTTCTTTCCTAAACGCAATAGCATGATTTTTAAACCTTATAAAAACCTTCAAAAGCCATCCAAAAAGCTCGATCCAAATAGAGTGGTAAGTGTTAAACGCACTAGGATCATTAATACTTAATGATATTGCATAAAAATCAATGAAAAATAATATTTCCCTTGTGTAGGAAAATCATCCTTACAATTTGTAATGAGGATTTGAGATTGAGATTTTTTTTTAAATTTTTTTCTTATTTCTTAAAAACATACCTTTATTTTAATATTTAATGAAAATGCTAATTTTAATTGGAGAAATGAGCTCCATAATACCTATTACATTCCATATTTGTGAATGAAATATATTTTTAATTAATATCTTATACTACATGAGGAAAAACTAATGGTATTAATATATTTAGTACTTAATGGTCTAATGGAGGAAATGAGAGATTTGATGATTTGATAAAAGATAATAATTAAAGAAGACTTTTTTTTATCGATGAGGAATTGTACTGGTATTATGGAGCTCATTATTTAATTAAAATTAACATTTAAATTAATTATTAATTATTAAAAATTTGAGGAAACAAAGTATTTTTTTTTTAAATTTCCAAAATTTAATTCTCATCCCAAATTAAAGGAAAAAAAAAGGCCATTCTGGTGCACGAAGCTCCCACTATATGCACATGGCTCAAGGAAGGGTCAGACCACTTTGGGTCTGTTGTATGCAACTCTACCTTATTTTTCACAAGATGCTATTTCCTTGACTTGAACCTGTGAACTCTGGGAGACACTGTGACAACTCTACCGTTTGCCAAGGCTCCCCTTCATTCTCATCCCAAATTCTGGTGATACTTTTCCAACACAAGCAAAAAAAAGAAGAAGGATTTTTAATGTATTTTCATTCAATACTAACAATTATAGTTCATATGGCTCTTAAATATCTAAAAAAGCAAACTGTGGGGAACTAAATGTCTAAAAAAGACCATAAGCCATGTGGTGTTAACCATAAGATAGCTTTTGTACTTACCCCCTATATATATATATATATATATATAGTAATTGGAAGGAAGAGATGGGTATTTTCTATAGCTCTATACATCAAGGAAGTATTCTCTGAAGCAAAGTAAACATGCAACAAACATCTCTCTCTCAGAACCTAATTATAGTAGTATTCCACATCATGGCCAAGGTCTTCTTCTGGGCAATATCACCACCATGAAATATCTCATTCGACAGTACCCCAACTATCAAAGAGAAAAATGCAAATGGGGGAGATTGTTGGCAAGCTAGATCATGATGGTTGATGTTGAGGGGTTACCCCAAAACTGATATGCTATGGAATCGATATAAATCCTTGTGATTTGAAATTGTTAGATTGTTATGATGAAATTTTTTTTTTTTTTTGATTATGGGTTGAATCTTTCATGATGTTGGTAGGTAGTGGCTTAATGATAATTTGTGAATTTTCCATGTGTTTGGTCGATAGCGAATTGGACCCAAGGAAAAAATGAAGGTTTTGGTTTTATGGTGTAAAATTATGTTGTTGACATGAAAGTCAAATAAGCTCATTTTGGGAGAGAGGAGAGATGGGAAAGGAATTTTTTCAAAAGGAAGTAATCTGAAATATATTCTATTTCTATGAACAATTTATTGAATTTAAAACAATACAATTAATACAAAGATACAACTAATACAAATGTCACAAGGTCCAATTAAAATACATAAATTTAAAAAGATTATTGTAATCGAAAAAGTGTTCCAATGTTAGTAATTTTTTGTTTTTGGTATAAAATCTATTATTTGCAAGACTATATTGTTATACACACATGCACATCCATGAATTACTTCTATTTTTTTGTATGTAGGCTAAATGCATTAATTTTTACCTGTAAATTTTATTAATTCAGTCATGTAGAACAAAGCTTATGTGTCATTTGATGAAATAAAAAATAAGTTAAATACTAGTTTCTCTCTCTAGTGAATTTCTTGTCTTTCTCTTTCTCTGTTTTTCTTTCCAATATCAAGAATAAAAAAGATTTGGATGCTTTGAATTATTTTAGCTTCATTTGACTTTTACTGGATTGACTAAGAAAAAATTATGGAAATCCTAATAGAAGGATTAACTTTTTTGATGGCATAGAAATGTAGGGACTTTTTACTTAGTTTCATCATAAACACTAAATAGTAATTCACCCAAAAGATTAAGAGATGTTAAGAATTACTAATTGAGAGTTGAGATTGAAGATAAATCAAGAGAGTTTCCCTCCTTTTTGGAAGGGAAGAAAACCCCTTAAAAATCACTATTTAATCTAGAAATTAATAAAAAAATTGATGATTTAACAAATAACTATTTTTTTATAAGATAAATCGAAAATTATATACAATTTAGTTGCTATCTAAAAATACTTTTAAAAAAAACTTCTCATGGTAGCGTATAGGAATCCCTACTAAACCATAAAAGAGACTGGCCATAGGGGATTGAGAATTTCCTTAGATATTTTGAGGTGCTTTTTGAATTTTGCTTATTATTTTTATAACATGTGATTGTCATTGTTATCAAGGGATTATGAAAAAAGCATGGTGGTTCTTGTGTTGCATATAGAAAAAGTATGACTGGAGAATAGGAAAAGGAAATTTAAGTTAAAATATGATTATAAACGATTATTCTATTTACAAGATGTACCTAACAGCTATATAAGTTTGTGAACTATCAGAGTAAAGTGTGAGTTAGAACTTTCCACTTTTAGGAATTAGATTTGTTTGGTTGTGCTCTCTACTTTACCATTTGCTCCAAAATAGTGCTCGCATCAACTAAGCAAACTGGAATACTAGAATATTTTGCAAGCAACCAGTGCCTATCGCATGAAAACATAATTGACCTCGGGATAACTCCCACCTCAAATGAGCTAGTTATTTGTGAACATACCTTTATCAGCAAGGGATATAAAATTTTTTTCATTTTTTGGGGCTCAAGTATGGATTATGTTAGGATATGACTTAGTAAGCTCCTTGGGAATAAAATCAATTGGACATTATTCTCCTAGATAATGTCGGAGCTGCCCAGGAGGAATCCATTCAGGCTTTTGAGGATCGCTATAGACCATGATTCATTTAGGAATTTGGAATTAAGGAACTTGGGGTGTTCAGTAAATTAATCTAGAGACCAAGGAATGCTAACTAGCAACTGCCTAGATAAGCATCTATAAAGAAACTTTCTTCTTGTGATTCTAAGTTTTAAGCTTGTCTTATCTCTCTCTCTCTCTCTCTCTTTTCTTTTGTTTTTTTTTCTCATAGTGAATTTGTGATGAATCATCAAAAAGCATGAATGCACTTGGATGAATAAATATAGAGTACTGCTTGGTTTAGTGACAAAAGAATTTGTTTGTCATACGTTGTGCAACTCCTTGGTTTAATTCCAATTCGAAATACCTTGAGATTTTCCTGGTCCCCTATTATTTGAAAATTAACTATTTCAGTCCTTGAGGTTTCTTAATGAATTGAGAGGATAATAAAAATTATAATGTTT
Source organism: Jatropha multifida (assembly GCA_948099535.1). Lineage (NCBI taxonomy): Eukaryota > Viridiplantae > Streptophyta > Magnoliopsida > Malpighiales > Euphorbiaceae > Jatropha > Jatropha multifida. The sequence continues at coordinate 8,969 of CANUEX010038831.1, forward strand.
GGCACGCTTTAGTCCTTACTGTTTTCAACTAGATAACTCTTTAGTCCTTGAAATTTTAAAATTACTAACACCTTAATACCTAGATATTAGATTTGGAAACATTTCATCCTTCAAAATCCCCTAAAATCTTGTAATATTTATTCATTAAAATGTGACAAAAATTGCTAATCTCGTATTTTAGTTATGATTTCTAGGAACTGCTACCCAAAGGATCTCTAGGCAAATTACAGTTATTTAATTCCCATGTTTACTCAAAAGTTGGCGTGAATTTTATTACGTGTGTTTCGGGATATGAGAAGGATTTATTTTGTGCAATCCCATCTAAACTGTGAGAACGCTGCTGACCTTGCAGGCTGTTCTTGCTACTGTTGCAATTATTCTTGGTGTAACAAAGGGAGCTGATGATTGGTAATCTTTCCAAGCATTGGAAAATGGATGTGTAAAGTGATTCTACAAACTGGAAGACCAAAAATAGAAAAAAAAAAAAAACTTAGGTATATTATCATATTTGAATTCTTGTGTTATTGGGAGTGATATGAACTATGAGAACTGCAAATTCGTTATGGATTTCCATTATGGTATAATGTAATTGTTGTTCTACTTAGCTGAAGGCATGCTCAGACTATTTATTTGTGAAAATCCGCAGACATATTTATGTGTAAATGTAAGAAAAGCTGATTGGTTCTGGTAGTGTTATGTGTGTACTTAGTTAATCTGTTCGGTTAGCATGTAGCTATAACTATGTTCAAACTGAACTGAACCAACAGGTGCAAATTGAATCAACTGAGCTTTTGTATAGGAAAAATTGAATCCTACCTATAGAATAGAATTGGTTTGGTTTTTCAGTTGTCTTTTTGAGTTGAATCAGTTTGGTGTTTAGGATTTTTGAAAAATTGAACAGTTGAAAAACGAAAGCTAGGTTTTTTCCTACTAAATCGAAATTGAACTGATTTTTTGGAAAAGTAAACCAAATTGAATTGAATCAGTCAGTTTGATTTGATTCAGTCAGTTTTACCAACTACTGTTTAATCCTAACTGTAAACAGATTTTGAAGATAATTCTGTCTGCTGCAGCGGAAAACAACAATATTTTGTGCCGTATGGTGTTGGAGGATACTTAAGGTTTCTGATTTAAGTGAACAGGATGCTGTTTTGCTCAATTTGGTTTGACCTTTATTCAGAAAACGAAAGATTATTCATATTTTAAATAAGAAAGCATATATATTTATATTTATATTTTGGCTTGTGAGCTCATTTATTCTCAAATTTGTGTAAATTAATAAATATATTTAATATTAACGGTCAGTTTGTTTTCAGAAAATGACTTTTGAAAAATATTTTTTAAATGACTTATTTTCCGTTATTTGGTTGTAATAATGAAAATTAATTAAAAATATTAGAATTTTTAACTCATAAGGTCATAATAATAATAAAAGAATAATTATGTGGTCTCGAATGTTTAATCAAATTAATTAACTTGTCCTTTTAATTTAATAATATTAATTAATCATTTTTGAGATTTATTTCTATCAAACTACTTGCTTCTTCATTCCAATTCATCAAAATTTGCCGTTAGCATTAGTAATGGAAATATCAAAATTACCTTATTTATATCTTCCTCTATCTTACGGGGACTCCTCAGAAAAGCAAACAACCTTCTCTATCTCTTTCTCCCAAACAATCGACCAATTCTCTTTCTTTCCATCTCTCTCTTTTTTATTAGCTGCCATTGATTCAGATTCAGTAACGTTTAAAGAGTTTCAAGAAACTAAATTTCTACGGGATATTTTATACATGTTAAAGAGTTTCAAAAAACTATATCTATATGGGACATTTTATCAAACATATTATGTGCCAACTATAATTCATTAAAAGATTCCTACATTCAAATCAAAACATTTGCTATAAACAGACACCACAGTGTTGTTTGGGACAGTTATCAAAACACCAAGAAAGATTACCATAGAATGTGTTCTGGATCTCCAAAAGTAGATATCCCAATAACAACGCAAAATTGTAGAATTAAGAGCTCGAGGAAAAATAATCAATTGAGAGAGAGAAAACGAGAAGAATTAAGAAAGACAAAGATTAAAGAAGAATCAAGAAAATTTCAGATCTGAGAACAAAAGCACAACAAGATGTTGAAGATGGTGGTGAGTTTGTAGCCTTCTTAAAATAATAAGATTTATTCATTTGATTTTTCTCTAATTGAATTAATCAGCTCATCGATTAGTTTCTGCAAAACCAACACTCCAATGGGCTTCTCCTATAAAACTCACAATTTTCTTTCTTCCATCTCTATCATCATAATTATCAGATTTCACGCAACTCTTGTGACCCACCTCATCATCGCCAGCGAAACCTGATTTCACCAATCACCCTACTGTTCAACTTAAGCATACACTTAAATTGGCTTTGAATGACAATGCCACAAAGAGAGGAGAATCGACAGCTGCGAGAAAGAAGCCAGTTTCAATTGAATGACTAACGGCTATGGTGGGAACGACTATGGCGGGCTTCCTCACTGAGGAGGGTTGCTGTTTGTATTTACGCAAGAAAAAGGAAGAAAGATAGCTTAGGTTGAAGGGCAATTATTGTCGTTTTAGATTAATTTATCTCTCTTCTCTCTTACTTTGTCAACGGTTTTAACGATAAAATCTAGAAAAATTGATGAAAAGACCAAGCAATTTGACAAAGTTAAGACCACCATTAATTAACATTGTAAAACCTAAAGATGACTCAGTTAATTTTGTCAAACCTCATAAATATATTAATTATTTTCTCTAATAATAATAATATAAATTTCGTAATTTAAAATTTTTTTTGTTAATAATGAAAAAAATAGTAAGTTATGAAAGTCGTTGGTGACTCGTGATGGTAAAAAATAATAGTGACTACCGATGATTAATAAATTGAAAAATAAATTTATAAAATTATAATAAGTTTTTAAATCTGAAAGTGTTTTATGCTCTTAATATGGGAAGTTATTTTCCTTATATATATTTCGGTATAACCAAGAGGTGTAATCCCCTCATGCTACAGAGCAAAAAAGTTTTTTGCCCTTCCAACAAAGTCCACTTTTTGAGAAATTGAATTTGTATTCTCACCTTTATAGAGGTTAAGGTTACTTACCAGTTCAACCAATACTGTTGATAGAAAGTTAAAATTATTAATTATTAAGTACTTTTTATTTATTTATTTATTTTGATTGAAATAAAGATGGTGATCATTTTTTGATTTGAAAAAAATTAGGCAATACATTGATACTTAGGGTGACTACGGTTCCGGAACCGTAAGTTTTGGTTAAAAAATTTAGAATCGAAAATTGACTGTTTCGGTTACGGTTTGAAATCGAACGGTTATGGTTTCGATTTCGATTGCTTAATAGTTCGAAATCAATTATTCTGGCCGGTTCTCTGATTGATTTTCCAACGAATCGCATAATTATAAAATAAAAAATTAAGAAACATATTCTTTTAAAAATTTAAAATTTAAATATATGAAATAATTTTTAGAAAAAATTTTAAGAAAAAAATTAATAAAAAGACTTAATTTATTTGTCTAAAAAAGGGTTGAACTTATATTTCTTTTCTTTTTAGAAAAAGAGCTTGAACTTAATTTATTTTTTTTTTAAAAAATTGAACTTGGTTATTTTTTAACGAAAAAGGGTTTATCGTAAATCCAAAAATTCAACTTTTCATAAATACCTTTAAAATTAATCGTTATATAGTTGTTAGAATGGTTAATTTGAGGTTTTCACAAAAATATTTGAAAAAATAAAAAAAAATGGTTAAAATTGGGTGGAACCGTTGGTTCTAACCGATTAGAAAAATCACTAATTCTAACCGATTCTTGAAATCGCTGGTTCACGGTTCCTTAAAAATTGAAATCGAAACCTAACTACAAACCTTTAGTTCTGATTTCAGTTTGGATTGTTTTTTTCTCACAATTCTAGATCCAATCAAATTATTTAAGATACTCTAAAATAATTTTAGTTATGACTAATTGAAAAAATTTTAATATGAAAATATAAATAATATCTCTATAATTTTGATTGGATGTTTTTTAAATTTTTTTTAATAGATAAATATATATAGATAATTAAGCATTTGAAAATTTAAAATTTTACTATTATTATCTTATTATGTCTAATTATATTTTATTTCATTATATTATTATATAAATATTAATAATAATTTAATACTTTTAATAATTTATTATTATTATTATTATTATTTATTATTTATTATTTTTATTTACTATTATTCTAATTTATCTTCAAAATTATTATTGTAAATGAATATGTTTAATATGAGCATTTGAAAATTTTTATTTTATTCAAATTTATTTTCAATATATATATCTAGATATTAATATTTTAATTTTAAAAGGGTATAGTTAGATTTCTTTATTTATAAATTGTATTCTAATTTAATGGCTAAAAAATAAGATAAAAAATTATTATTTTTAAACATGTAGAATTGGATTAATTATATTGATATCTTATTTAATTCAAATTCTATTCTTTTCATTAAGGAATATAATTTTATTAGTAAAATTTTTAAATTATTCATGATTTTGATTGGATAAAAAATAAAAATAAAAATAATTATTATTTATAAATATTTAATTTGATTTATTAGATTAGTTTCTTATTCTATTATTAAGGTATATTTATTTACTAAAAGATATTAATAAAATATGTAAGTTAATTATAAAGTGTAAAATAAAATATATCTTTTTTTTAATGAGATATTATAGTTCAAGATATAAAATTTAAACGAATTTACTGTATATATAAAATCACTATATTTATTGCAATTTAAATAAGAATTTATATTTTAATTATATTAATAAAAGGCTAAACAAATATATAAAATTAGCATATAATTACGAATATAATTAAAGTGCATCTCACGTTATAAAAAAATTAATAAAAAAATAAAATTTATTTAAAAATTAGATTGACGGAGGAAGGGAGGAAGGATTTAAAATCGATGACCAATGGGTCATAGGCACCTCACCTTTACCATTTGTGCCAAGGGTAATTAGAGTTCCTAATTGTTACTATGATACCATGAAGTTTTCATACTGCCAAAGCAAATTGATAGTGTTGTAATTTAATAAGTTTGACATACTTTTAAATACTTATCACATTTCAAAAAGTATTATATTCTTAAATAATTGTCACATTTATAGATTTCATAAATAATAAATTTTTTTTTTATTTTTTTCCTTTTATATAACCAATAGTAATTATTTCACTTTCTCATTATTGTAACTTAAACAAATTGAATGATTTTCTTAAAGAACTTGAAAATTCAAATGTATATTTAGGAATAAAGAGAGTAGTTCAAATGCTTATTTATGGATATTGATTAAGTGCTTGGTCAAATACAATATTGTTTTATACTTTTAAATAACATTAATTTTGAAAGTTTATTCTTTTTTGATTGATCTGTGTTGTTATTTCCTTAATTTATATGAATATTAATGGAACAATAACAATCAACTATAATTTTTCAATATGCATATTGCATTATTTATGGATCTATCCTTCGAACTTTTGTAAATGAAAAGTTCATTGGTATATAATTATGTATTTTTTTTAGTTTTATTCTAAACTAACGCAACAATAAAACTTTATTATTTTGATCGACAAAATATAAAAGTTAATATTAGTTGCTAATATTTTAATAATATAGACAGTTTATATTACATAAAAATGAAAGTTAATTAAATTTATATTATTACAAGAAAAATTATTATAAATATTGAACAAGTTATTTTAATTATCAAATTTTTGCTTTTATTATTTCATAAAATGTTCTTTTTTTCTTCTATTTATCTATTTAGTCAAAACTCTTAGATTTTTAGCGATGTAAATTATTCATACTATTATAGTTTATAATAAAATATATATATATATATATATATATATATAAGGGCTTAAACTATAAAAATACCCTCAACTATGCAATTTGGTGAAAAATCAGCATAAACGATCTTAGTATCCCGGACACCCTTATTTCAAAACTTAGATATATTAACACCTTAGTTTAATTTTTAGGCCATAAAAAGGACTAAAATGATATTTAATGTGGGATCCACTAATTTACTTTGGATTAACTTAACCCAGAGACCAAAAACTCAACGTTTTTGCACCTTCCCTTAACCCAAAATGAATATAACTTAACAAAACAAAACACACAAATCACGCTTGATCTCTCTTAGGCGCTTTATCAACTGCGATTCTCTTTACGAATCTATACTCCATTTTGATCCATTCTATTTCCTTCATATGATTTGCTCTATATACATATTTGATAGCGATTTGGCTTTAAAAGGTAAATCAAAGGTCAATTTATAGAAAAGAATAAATATGGATTCTGCAATTGAAGGGAGCGAGGGTTCGATGAACTCAACAAGTAACAACTCTAGAATGAGAGACGCTTTTATCGATGCCCATATTAGAGAATTAAGGTGAAATTACTATCATCACCAATTTTCCCTTTGTACTATCGTTATTGATGAATCCTTTGATTTTTATATGATTTGGGGATAATATGGAGTTCTTGGATAATAAAATAATTGTGCATTATAGAATTTTTAGACTCCTCAAACTACAAAAACCAAGTGTATGTTTACTTTGATACAAATGAATAGATGGATTTTTAGTTTGTTGCTTTGAGAATTTGAAAATAAAAAAAAAAAATCATTAAAATGACGTACAGACCAAACATAGACTAAAGCTTAAGTTTGGTACTATAAAAGTAGCAATATATACAATTACGTTAACAGAGATAGCAAAAACTAGAGTTAGCTTTGTTTATTTACAATTTTAGTTATATATTAATAACATTATTTATTCTCCAATATTGATAAGTAATTGATTGCAGTGAACCACCAGAATTGAGAGGATTAAAGAGCTTAAAGTTGATATGCAGAGGTCAAATGAGAAGAAGTTGGAGCTAGAATTAAAGCTAAAAGAGGCTTAGAAGAAGATAGAGAAGAACGAAGCATCTAAGGAGTAGTTAGAGAAGCAAATGCATAGCCTTATTGTTGAAAGTCTTTGCGTGTAGCAGTTCTGTGTGTGCGCTTGATTTTTTGGGTTGTTTTGTTGAAGATATAGGCATGGAATATGAGTTATGGTCTTTCCTAGGCCTAAAATATTATGTAACTTTGTCTCTATTAGATAGTTTTTTAATATAAAAAATTATGTAACTTTGTCACTATTTGATGGCTTTACGAATGAAATTTATTTTGGACCATTTTTGTACTTCATTTTCTCTAAATGATAATTTTAGTTTCTGCAGAATTTTGACTAATGGACTAAATTTGAAGTAGTTGGTTGTATTTAAACAATGTTTGTGGACAAAAAGAATATAGCATTTATGTATAGCAAACAAACAAAAATATAGATCAAATATAGGAAATGAACCCGAAAAATGCATTTAATAGTAGTTTGAATCAGCTGAATACATGTTTGTTTAGATATTGCAATATCACAAAAAATATACTAACTGATAAGTCAATAAAAGAAATTATAATCTTGTTCATCTTTTGCTTGTAGCAAGCCAAAAAATTCCTAATATCAAATGTATCTTATAGCAACAGTACCTACATGCCAAAAATATACTTTCAACATCCAAGTATGTTTTTTGAGCAATCGAACAGCTCCTAAGATCCAAACTATCACAAAACCAAAACCAGAATCAAGCTGTCAAGTTCAATAAAAAAAATGCTCCTAATATGACTAATCTTGGCTTGAACATGGAGGTGGCTGACTGAGATCCATTATCTGATGTTGTTGCATGATATTCTCGCTCTGAAGGCTGGTTTGGATGCTTTTCCTAGTGTTCCTTGTGGCCTTTGTTTTCTTCTTTACAGCAGCTCTAGTGGCTTCAGCCTCACTAACATTTTCAATACCGGTTTCTCCTAGCATCTGTGTTCATAAAAATAAAATAAAAAATTCAATTGTATGCTAAAATTTCTAATTTTATACAACCAACATTAATTGCAATATACCCTTGCATATATATTGCCACTCTTAGAGAAAAATCGGACTCCATATCCTTGTCTAACCTGTAATCATAAAAATCATACATGGCATCAAAAATCATTTCACATATATATATATATATGTCATGACCCAAAACCGTGGGCTGGATCGGCACTAGGACCTAGGTAAGCTTAAGGCCCCCGAAACCCGTAGTAAGCGTAAACTATCAAAATCCATTCCTATTATCATTTGACTATCGAAATAGTAAGTTCATATTATGACATTATTCATACAATAATCAGAGTTAACAATTCTGACCCAGCCTTAGTATTAAATACTATTCGCAGCTCGGGCCCATATCCATTTAATAAAAATATATTCTCATATAAATATTTATTTGTCATAATATGATTAAACTATTCCTACCATACAGTCTCCAAATAGTCATAAAGAAACACTCCATGATTTATTTATAATCACATGATAATTCTTTTACACAGCCAAATATTATTTAAACATCCTAACTGCGGAGTTAAATAAAACGTGCGGAAAATCACAAATATTAACAGAAAATTTATACTAACATGATCGAATCTCTGCGGAGAAGGAAGCAGAGTCTTATAAATCAACGGCACTTTTATTTCCTGAAAAATGTTTATGGAAGGGGGGTGAGTTTCACTAAACTCAGTGAATAATAATAAATAATGCAAATCCACACATTCAAGCAGTATGCTTTCACAATATAATAAATGACATACTTCACAAGCACGTGTCATACAACAGCATTTTCAAACAAGTCACATTCAAATATTCACAACATGTGGAAATTAGTCAGTGAAGTCACAAATCCACCTATTGGCCCTAGGCCAATTCCATAATAATAATATATATAATAGGGAGCCAATCCCCCATACTTGGCCCACTGACCCATAGTGACACACGTCGTCCCAATTTCCATCCAGATACAAAAGCACATTATTTCACATCACAATTATTCACAAATATATTCAACACAATAAATGCAACATATGAATGCAATCAAGGGCGAAAATTATATAAATTTAGAGAACTGAAATATTATATATCAAAGACTAAGATTATAGAACTGGGATATTATATTTGGAAAATGAAGAATATCAATATAACAATAAGAAATGATCATAATTATCTAAATAATATGAAGAATATATGATATGCATATGAAATGTATGTATGCAGAATGGTGTGCACAATTTATTATTACTCACAGTGACCGCAGAATAATACTCAGGTCTGTCCTGGGTTTTGATTCGGAGGAGCGGTAGAGGAACTTGGTCGATCTAAGAAACACATATATTAAAGAAATATAATTAGTTACTGACTCCTTTAATTAAGAATATTATTCTAATAATCCTTATTTTATTTTTTTTAATAAACCTTATTTTATTTTTCTGATTAAATTTCTATTAATTCACTATATAACTTTACTATTTACCAGCAATTAATTTATTCACTTGTTTTGCATCTAGTCTAGATATTAATTCTATTTACTTCATCACAAAATATATTTATTCAACTCATCACATGTATTTAATTAATTCTACCAAATATTCATCCTTATATTAATTACCATCAAAATACCTACTATAATTTATTTTCCATTTAATCAGACTCTAATAATCATTAATCGATCTAACTCTAAAATTATAGCTTAACATCAATAATAATAATTCTATCTAATTAGAATCTCCAAATATAATTCGTTAACAATTTCACTAAAATTCCACTTAATGCTCAAAACGATCGTATTAACCTAATTTAATTCATAATTGATTAATTTCTCAATATACCATTAATAATATAATACTTTGACTTAATATATATAAAAATTCATTTTTCCACATTAATTCCTTTAATCACCCAAATAATTAGTTCTACCCTTTAATAGACTCCATTATGAAAGGTTATATTATATTATTAATGGTATTTTGAGAATTTGATCAATTATGAAATGGATTAGGTTGATACAATTATTTCGAGCGTTAAGTGGAATTTTAGTGAAATTGTTATTATATTTGGAGATTCTAATTAGATAGAATTATTATTATTGATGTTAAGCTATAATTTTGGAGTTAGATCGATTAATGATTATTAAAGTATGATTAAATAAAAAATAAATTATAGTAGGTATTTTGATGGTAATTAATATAAGGATGAATATTTGGTAGAATTAATTAAATACATGTGGTGAGTTGAATAAATATATTTTGTGATGAAGTAAATAGAATTAATATCTAGACTAGATGCAAAATAAGTACATAAATTAATTG